>CM076583.1:550894516-551204639 GCA_034641835.2 Pinus albicaulis | reverse complement strand
CACCATTTTTTTGTCATATGTGCCCTCACGCCCTCCCTATTCAAGGTTGATTTTGACTAACTTTTAGTTGTCCAAGTCAATCCTAGGATGGCTTGTTGGAAGCCACTTCAATTATTCTTTTTGAATATGCCTCCAGTTTTGAAAATCAAGCTAATTTACCCCTCGAAATTTCATGCTTCCAAGACTGCTCTGTGTATAGCGCCTAAGCCAAAATAGGTGTTACACCATTTTTTGGTCATCTAACCTATTATCATTAGATAGACCCAAGTACACCATGTAAGACCAATTTTAACCTAAGTAAAATTGCTTTCACTATGTAAAATAACTTAATAAAACACATTTATTAGGTTGTTTATGGTCTAAACAGGAAACCCCAAAAGGAAATATTAAACAAACCTATATTTGTTTGATTTTCCTCATGGAATAATTAATTAAACCATAATTTAATTATTATTCCGAGTCATGTTTAACCCAAAAACAAAGAAATTAATTAGATAAACCTTTATTTATCTTATTATTTTCTAGGAATAATTATTTAAATCTTATTTAGATAATATTCATTGTTAAATATGACCAAATCACCCACAAATAATTAAATAAATCATTATTTATTTAATTATCTTTCAACCACTTCCTTAAATAATTAAATAAATCATTATTTATTTGATTATCTTCTAACTGCTTCCTTAAAAAAGATAAATAAATCATTTATTTATTTATTTTTGACAAATTAAGGGATTTGACCCAAGTCAAATACCTTTTCCCTCCAACAAATATAATAAAATATTCCATAAAAATTGGATCTAGATCTGGTTAACCCATGCACCAAGATCTAGAATGACCCAATATTTTGTTATAAATAGGAGGGTTTTTCCTACCATTCTTCACCTTTTGTTACCTATTAGATCACTCTGGATCTATACACTTGGTCACCATTTTCTGCCATTTGCTGTGTGAGCTCCCTTTGAGTTCCATTCTTTGTGTGGGTTTTCTACACCAACAAGAGAGAGAAATCTTAGATTTGAAGTGCTGAGGACTTCCAAGAACCCATCCCACTGAGGAGAATTGGATATGCCTTCTTGTTTTCCTCCCAGGTGCCCGATTAATACAAAAATTCTTTCAAAAATTGTTCTTGTCTTGTCTATTGGTATATGGAGCAAACCCTTATTTTTTCTGCTTAATGTCTTTTCATGCATAGATCTGGTTTTTGCAGCTCTTTTATGTTCAACTAACCACAGATCTGAAGATATTGGCAGCCACTTTTGTTGTTAGGGCTATTAGTTATGCGTAGCTAAAGTGGTCCTTTTTCGTACACTTCGACAAAGGATTCATACTAACAAATAGCGACTCCACACGGGTTTTAAATTACGACCGCTGTCGTTTTTCATATTCCTGCATATCCAGCTACTTCAGACCCTAGGGTTTCTTTTCAGCTTTTTATTTTTCCTATTTTTATGTTGTTTTTCTCACATAAAACCCTAAAACATTAAAATTTCTAACTTCCGTGTGTTTCTGGCCCTATTGCGCAGGTAAGCGACACCAGCCGCAACTGAGACGGCAACTTTTCGGAAAATCTGCCGCCGAGACAACCAGAACGGGGGGTCGCACTTTTTGGCCGATAAACTGCGACCTGGACCTCCAGGTCACACTTTTCTGCCCCTTTTTTGCGACCCGCACTGAAAACAGGTCAGAAACTGCGACCTGCCAGTTTTTCAGTGATTTTTCTGCAATTTTTCTGGGTTCTGCTGCAGCTTCTGTCAGGGTCTTCCAGCCTCTGTCTCAGCCCGCTTTGACCAAGTTCTGATCTATTTTTACTCATCTAAGTGGGAACCTAGCCCCCTAGGGCTTTAGTACCCTCCACTTTTTGTGGAAGAGTTTTAGCTGTTTCAGCCGTCTGTTTTTCAGAGTTTCAGCCTTCCCTTTTTCAGATCTGAAACCTCCTCCTCAGATCCCTTTAAATCAGCCTTTCTTCCTTTCAAATCACCTCTTGTCATTTTGTTTGGACCTCTCTTTAGGACCTCCTCCCTGTCCTTTCCGCTTTTTGCTGATTTCCTCCCTTTTTCTAGCCACCTTGCCTCTGTCTCTTGGCTGTGATCTGCACCTCTTTTCAGCAGCTTTATCCTTTAGATCCCTGTCCCTTTTGACCTTAGATCTATTGGCCTCTTTTTAAGTGTGTTTTGACTAGATTTTTGCCCTTTTTTAGATTAGTTTTGAGCGACCCGCCTTCTTGGGTTGAATCGATGCAATAGTAGCTGTTATTTTTCTGTTATTTCAGCATTATATACTGTTCTCTGCAGATTTATTTTCAGTTACGCAGCACACTTTTTTCTTGCTCTCAAAACGGAAAGGGTTTAAAAATTAAAATTAATGCATGCCACACACTGACCCTAAGTGAAGAAGCGCCTGGTTAACACCGCCTGGAAAAGACTCTAAAATCAATTGTCACTGCACCTTTTCTGCCCTTGACCTCACTTGATTCTGTCCCTATTTGCCCTTGTCGGTTTCCTTCTTCCCGTCATCATTGCGCCCCCAAGGCGCCTTTCCCGGAGACTTCTTGGCCTTCACCCTCAGTTTCCGGTTGATCGACCTGCTCCGTCCCGCCGTCGTCGAGCCAGTCCTCCTCCGAGTCCGCACTCCGACTCCTCTTCTGATTCATTGGGTTCTCCCTCTCCTCCTGGTTCTCCCCCTGTCACCTTCAATATGTCTGGTCCAGGGCCTAACGTTAGCGGTGCTCCAGGCCCTAATGCCGGAACCACTACTAGCGGAACCGCCACAGGAACTACCTCGGCCATACCCTTGCTACCGTACATTGCAGGCCTCAGCCTCGCCGATTTCAATCAGTTGATCAATGACCCTATCCGCCACGATGTTGGTTGGCCTTCTATGCCAACCAAGCTCCCCTCCTACATCCCTAAGTTTGAAGGCCTTGCTGGAGAAGATCCAACCAATCATGTACGATCTTTCCACATGTGGTGTTCCTCCAATTCCATTACCGATGACTCCATCCGTCTTCGTTTGTTCCAACGCACGCTTACCGGCGAAGCTTCTAAATGGTATGTTGAACAAGCCACCTCTTCCCATACCACCTTTGCGACCCTTTCCCAAGCCTTTTTATCTTATTTCCAGCTCCCTCTCCGATACGATACTGGCACGGAGCTCTTGACTTCATTCAAGAAAACCTCTTCGACCCGCCTTTCCGCCCATGTTCAGGAATGGCGACGAAGACGAAGCTTATGTCGAGCCCCCCCCTTCGAAGATCGGGTTTACATGGACTGGTTCCTTCGCACCCTCTTAGCTCCTATCGGCAAAGATGTCACCTCTCACTTTCCTCAAACTGAAGAAGCCGCCCTCCAAATAGCCTTGAAATATGACTTGATCTACGCTCAATCTGGTTATGTTTATACCGTTCTTCCTGACCTCCCCAGGCCCGGCGGCGCTAACGCCCCGGGGGCATCTCATTCCACCGACGGTATCGTTGGAGCCCTTTCCCATCCGTACGCTCAACCTCCTATGGGCTATGGTCTCCCTCAGGGAGGGGCCAGCACCTCTAGCACTCTTCCCCCTCCCGGTAGCATGTATCCAGGATACGGCATGCCTCCTCCTTTTGCCCAACCTCATGCTTACCTCAATGTTGCCCAACCTAACCATTACCTTTATCCGCAGCCTGGTGCGCCAGCTCCTCCAGCATATGCGCTTCCATCTCCCTTGCCTCCTCCAAACCCGCAACAGCACTTACAGCCCCCTCCAGGGCAAGTATTTGCACAGCAGGGCGCAACTAATCCCCCTTCTTCTCAAAGAAGGCGGAGAGGCAACCCAAACCAATCTGCCCCTGGTACCCGTGGACCCAATCCTGGTGTGGACCCTAACACTGCCAACCAGCAACAGGGCACTCAGCCCAAGCCGGACAGGCCGCTTCGCACAAATAAGCCTTGTTCGTGTTGCGGTGTTTATGGTCATTACACCCATGATTGTCCCCTCTTACCCCAGATGCGGCAGATGTGGGAGTCTCAAGCCACATTGCACGGACAACACACCTCCCCTCATGCTCCTCCTAATGTGGCCACTACCCAACCGACTGTGTTTACTGATCCTTTCCCTCAGCAAGGATTCGTGGCTACCCAACCACCTGATAGCCAGGTCGCCACTCCCCCTTCCCTTTCTGTTTCCTCTTATTACCAGATCCTTATGATGCACTCCGATCCTTCCCCGACCGTCAACCTTCACCTTCAAACTCGGTCTCGCCAGTACCCCAAGCCTCCTGCTCAGTCTGCCCCCGAGCCTCCTTCTTCAGGTTCTACAGAGCCTCTTTCGACACCCAGTGGCCCCTTACATATCCCTCAACCAAAAGTTGAGGTTCATACCAAGATTCCTAAGGGACCATTACGTCGAAACGCTGCTTCCGGTCGAGCTGCTCATTCGTATAGCATAGTAGATGATTTGGCACAATCTCCTGCCGCCATTTCCACACTGGAACTCCTCCAGTCGTGCCCTTCCCAAAAGAAGGCTCTACTATCTTCCGTGGGCACTGTAGATCCTGCTGATGACCAAATGATTGTTTTCGACGCCACTCAATCGGACCATCCTCCTCTCCTTCCTTCCGTCGCCTTCCAAATCCCAGTCAAAATCTGGAATGCCAACGTTTCCGTGCATAATTTATGAGGGGGCATCCACCTGTGTGATGTCTGCTTCGGTTTGGAAGCAACTCGGATCCCCTGAGCTGGCCCCTTCCACGATCACCCTTCGAGCGTGGGACGGCCACGCCTCCCAGCCCATTGGCCTTTTCCGTAATTGTCCTATCACCCTTGCCGGTAAGATTGTTTGCGTTGACGTCGAAGTCATAGACGCCCCGCTAGACGACAACATTCTATTGGGGCAAAGCTACACCTATGCTATGTCTGTTGTCCCATCCGCGGTTTTCCGCAAGATGTATTTCCCCCATAATGGAAAGATAGTCACCATTGAACAGTTGACATATCATGAGCCAAAATCTCAGACCTCACCTGAGACGACCATATCTTCTGTAGGCAACAAGCAAACCGTCGATTCCTTGACTAGTGTCTCCCCTGGCGTTTACCAAGATTCCTCCCTACTTGGAACTTTTCCTAATCTCCCTTCTCCTCCCATCACTGATCCCATCTTATCGAATGTTTGCATGATGCAATCGTCTCAGGCTGCCCATAAGCGGCCTGCCTCGGCTAGTCAGCAACCTCCCCCTCGCCCTCCGCAACCTGCTCCTAGCCATTCATCTCACCAGCGTACCCCCTCCCCTTTTGGCCCTCCCCCCCGATGTACCGGTATCCCCGAACCCCTTTTATCCTCCCGGGATCGGTTCCCCTGTGCCTTGAACCATCTCGGGAGCCGTCCCTCCCGGGTCATTACCCCGCCGGGTGCGTATACCTTCGGCTCCCTCCTGGAAAGTATATTCGTCCCCTCGTCATGGCCACCCTCTCTCTTCCTAACCTCGACCTTGGGCATACCGTCCGGGTACCTTGATCCTCCAAATAGGCTACCCTTCCCGGTCACCCCAAACTCCTATATAGCTTTGACACTAGCTCAACCGTCCCCTCGCTTCCTCCATTGCCACTGTGCCCCCAGCACCTCCACAGGACCCTTCTCCTGTCGTGACGGCTCCCAGGAAGAAAGGCAAAGCTCACAAGGGGGCACCCAAAGACAAGACCACCACGACTGACCCGGCCCCTCCTCCGCCCGCAAAGCCTTGCACCTTGTGTGATGTCGCCGGTCATGCCACCCATGCTTGTCCCGAGTTGCCCCGTATTCAGCCCATGGTTAAAGTTGCGTTCCCTGAATCTACGGTCCCTGCAACCTCCATTCCTTCTTCGTCCGTAACCAAGAACCCCAAGACTCTCCGCACCAACAAACCCTGTGCTTTGTGCGGTGTTCATGGCCATTACTCCCACCATTGTCCTCACCTGACGCATTACCGCGCCTCTTTAGAGGTAGTCCGAGAGTATGAGGTTGAACAGAATCAATCTGCCTCTCCCATACTCGTGCAATATGCTTCAGGCCAGCATGAGGATCCCCTCGCCCCCATCGACATTCCCCCCCCTGATGTTCAGATGACGGAGTCTACCACAACCATTCTTTACTTATCCTCCTCTGCGAGACACTCGGAGCTCAGTCCCCCTGCATTCTCCCCTGTTGTTTCGTCCGACCACCCCTTTTCTACCCATACCCGAGATCACTCCACCCGTGTCTCTGTTGACCTCCGCAGCCCGAGTCCTCACCATACTTCCGATACCCCTCATATACCACCCTCTAGTCTGTATATGAGTCATAGTCATCTTGCTCCTTGCACTCCCTCCCGCGGTTGCCGCTTGATGACTTCTGTCCACTCACGCTGCCGTCATTGCCTTTCTTCCCCTCATTTGTTGTCTTGTAACACCATTCCGCAGGACCCCCCGTCCACACCCTTTATCGGTTATGCCGATGGTGCAAGTCGTTACTCCCGGAATCTAGCCTCGGTAGGTTGGGCCATCTTCACCCCCTTGCATGCCCTTGTTCTCTCCAACGGGGTCTGCATTGGTTCTGCCACCAACAATCAGGCCGAATATGATGCAGTGCGTGGTCTCTTAGTCGATGCCCTCTTCCATCGCATCCTCCATCTGCACGTTCGTTTGGATTCCCTACTTCTTATCATGCAACTAAATGGTGTTTATCGTGTGCATAACCCTGTGCTGTTTAGACGCTATTTACAAGTGAAACTCTTGATACGTGCATTTGAAACCATAACTTTCAACCATGTACCTCGAGAACATAATCACTATGTAGATAGTATTGCAAACCATGTTCTAGATTGGCATTTATCACACGCATTTCATACAAGACAATAACATTTATAATCATTAAAAACGATGCATATCCATAATATGTGTCACAAAACATGTGTTTAGAGTCCATCTACTCTGATACATATGACATGCCCATCGCATGTTACAAAAACTCAAAACTGGGGGCACCACCTGCCCCTACATACACACTAGGGGGCACCACATGCCCCACACCTACTCACTATCTGGCGGATCCCGAGCCAATGGCTCTGCCCCTGCAGCCCGTAGATCACGTATGCCTTGACCGGCCATCGCCATGCACCGCATGACACCTCGCCATTCCGAGGGAAGACCAATGCATGCCTCCACGTACTGGTCATCTAAATCTTGCCACCCGCGCTCTGAAACTCCGGTCAGCAACGTCTCACACCTACGGCGGATGTCCTCCAGAAGGGCGGTCACATCCTCATTGCGCGCTGCTCTCAACCCACTCGGCCCTGCAGCTCCAGAGGCTGCCGGGCGCCCCATATATCTGGCCGGTTTTACCGGAGCTATATCTGCATACCAAAAGTACATGAATCAATACCATATCTACTATTCAATAAATTTAACATGCCCATACAAGAATAGTTACTTATCACTTACCATCGGGCCCCCATACTCGACCAGGCGGAAGTGGTAGGTCCGGATCGCCACAATAACTCATCCCACTATAGGGATAGTCGTCTATGTATAATGGCATCTGATCCCAATGGGCAAAGAACTCAGGTCGAAACACTCGCCCGACCGCCCCTCCTCCTCCTCTGCACAGTAGCCGCCCCCACCGGCGCATCCTGGGCTCTCTCGGGCCCCCATCTGGAAGCTGTACACGAGGCCGCAAGGTCGGGATCTTCTCAAAGAAGAAGGCACACAATAAAGTCCCATACGAGAAATCGTGGTTCACTTGCCGCTTGCAGAGCGACAACTGTCGTTTTAACGACACCAGCATCATTTGGGCCCACCCATAGTAGGTCCCACTCAACACACTCTCTACAAGCATCATCTGCCCCCCGGTGATGTGATGGAACGCCTGGTTGCCCAGGATACGCAGCACAGCTGCGGCCACTGCACAGGTCTCTAGCCTCTCTAGATCCCCGATCGGTATCCGAGTCCCCTTGACTTGGAGACCCGGTCGACAATGTCGTTCCACAAACTCCATGATATGCCGCCCCCGCGGTAATACTGGCTGCGTGTTTCCCACCATCCCCAGTGGTGGGAGACCCGTCAAGAAATACACATCCTGGACTGTCAGTTCGATCCTGTGCCCCTGCACTACAAAGACCTCATGCTCTGGATCCCAGTAACTGATAATCCGGGCCAACAAAGGCTCTCCTGCTCTCATCAAAGGGTTCTCCAAAAACTTTAGAACCCCAAACCTGGCCAACACATGATGGACACCCTGATCCGCTTGGATCTCTGCCCGTAATGTACCCAGGTCTCTCTCTCTCCAGTTAACCCATAAATCTTCCATACCTGCACAAAAACATCATCTTTGTCAGCATACAGATCGGGAATACCATAACCAAACACAAAAACCCAACTCCCAGCCATAAAACAGCACCAAAACCCCCTCATCTCCTAGGTCACAGTTTTCTGCCCAGTTCAGGACCAGGTCATAGTTTTTGCCCTAAAACCTGCGTCCCAGGTCGCACTTTTTGGCCCAAAAAGTGCGACCCGGCCGTAGAGATGAAGGAGGGTCTGTTTCTGGGATTTTGGGCCCTAAACTGAACTTTCAATCCATCAAAATGAAAGAGTAAGGTTAGGCATCTTACCTGCAACTGACGGATCTCGATTCCAACGGTCGATTTTTCCGCTACGCTCGCCGCAAGATTTAGGGCCTTCTCTCCTCTCTACATTCACCACAGCAACAATAGCAAATGAGTGAATTTGGAGGGAAAACTACCTTATTAAAAGAGAACCCCTGTTTCTTCTTTCGACTGTTGCGACCATACCGTAGCCCCGTTTGACAAACCGTCTGCACCGTTGGAAAGCTCTCACTGAGCCCTCAAATGGGTATCTGTTAGTTTTTTGTGATTTGATACTTCACCAGGACACATTTTGTCCAAGAAGGGTCACTTCACCTCTCCTTAAAATCACATTTCTTCACTTACGACACTTGTACTTGGGGCACCATTTTTCCTTCTTACTTGTCTTTGTTCGTGTCGATTTTCATCATGAGTTACCATCTTGTACTCATGTTTTCATGGTCCCCCATTGGGCCTTTACTATGTGGCAGCACCATCGAGTCGCCCTTGTTTAGAGCATCCAAGTTGAGTCATCATCACATTCATGGAGTCTATCCCAAGTCCCTTTGTACCCCGCTATAGCCCTCCATCCTTCATTGCTTGGTCTCTCTCTTGTGTCGCACATTATGACCTTCAGTCCCACTGTCCCCTATCCCTTATGATATTGTGTCAGTCGCTGCCATGTCATTCATGCCCTTTATGCTCTAACAAGGGAAGTCGTCCATTCGCTACTCAGTCCTTTCCATTTCACCATCATCATTAGTGTCAGTCTGTCCGTCGCTCTACTATTGTCTCTCATGCCTTAGGTGAGGATCTCTCATTGCCTCACTTATGGCGGGCCTCCTTATGTCGACATCAGCTCATTCATTCCAGAAGCCGGGTCTAGAGGGCGGTGTACCTTGGTTCCAGCTTCCACTCTTGTCCGGTGCCTCGGATCAGGCAAAGGGATCTCTCATTTCCCTTTGAATTGATTGTTTCTCCACTCCAGCTCCTTTCAGCATGACCGAGATCCGTATACTTGATCGTTCAGTGATACAACAGCAGCTCTTGATGATTCCCGGGTGTGTGTGAGATGTCTCAACCCTCATGAGGGGGTGGCCCTGCAGGTAGCCCCCCACATGCCCGGATGACCTCCTCCTTGTAGCCTTCGATGCAGCTCCAGATATTTGATGATGTTGGCCTTAGCCACTTGTAGCGCCTCTTTGATTTGCATGTATCAGTCAGATTTTGTGAGCCCTTCCCCATTTACAGGGGGCATTTGGGTTGTATTTGTATCTCATGTACTCAGATATTATTGTACAAGTCCTGGTTGTTATCCCAGGCACAGCATGTATATGGGATTCCTCATTGTATTTTTATCTGGCTCATGATTATGCTAGCTGTACTTTATCGTTCGGTCCCTTGTTTACTGGACACACTATTCTTTTGTACTTTGTCTCGGCGGGCATAGGTATGCCTCCCCCGCCGCCTTCAGCACAGGTACCCTCTCATAAAAAGAGACTTGTTGCACCTGCGAGTCTCGTCTCCTCAGGGTCTAGTTCTTCAGTACACTATCTACCTTGCATTTCTCTCTCTGACTTCCCTTTTGTTGTCTAGTGATTGAGTTCTTACAACGTACTTCGGTCATACGATTTGCTCTTGACACTCGCACGCTGGGGGGCAATCTGTTACACCATTTTTTGGTCATCTAACTTATCATCATTAGATGGACCCAAGTACACCATGTAAGACCAATTTTACCCTAAGTAAAATTGCTTTCACTATGTAAAATAACTTAATAAACCACATTTATTAGGTTGTTTATGGTCTAAACAGGAAACCCCAAAAGGAAATATTAAACAAACCCATTTTGTTTAATTTTCCTCATGGAATAATTAATTAAACTATAATTTAATTATTATTCCTAGTCATGTTTAACCCAAAAACAAAGAAATTAATTAGATAAACCTTTATTTATCTTATTATTTTCTAGGAATAATTATTTAAATCTTATTTAGATAATATTCCTTGTTAAATATGACCAAATTACCCACAAATAATTAAATAAATCATTATTTATTTGATTATCTTCTAACCGCTTCCTTAAAAAGATAAATAAATCATTTATTTATTTATTTTTGACAAATCAAGGGATTTGACCCTAGTCAAATACCTTTTCCCTCCAACAAATATAATAAAATATTCCATAAAAAGTGGATCTAGATCTGGTTAACCCATGCACCAAGATCTAGAATGACCCAATATTTTGTTATAAATAGGAGGGTTTTTCCTACCATTCTTCACCTTTTGTTGCCTATTAGATCACTCTGGATCTATACACTTGGTCACTTTTTTCTACCATTTGCTGTGTGAGCTCCCTTTGAGTTCCATTCTTTGTGTGGGTTTTCTACACCAACAAGAGAGAGAGATTTTAGATCTGAAGTGCTGAGGACTTCCAAGAACCCATCCCACTGAGGAGAATTGGATACGCCTTCTTGTTTTCCTCCCAGGTGCCCGATTAATACAAAAATTCTTTCAAAAACTGTTCTTGTCTTGTCTATTGGTATATGGAGCAAACCCTTATTTTTTCTGCTTAATGTCTTTCCATGCATAGATCTGGTTTTTGCAGCTCTTTTATGTTCAACTAACCGCAGATCTGAAGATATTGGTAGCCACTTTTGTTGTTAGGGCTATTAGTTATGCATAGCTAAAGTGGTCCTTTTTCGTACTCTTTGAAAAAGGATTCATACTAACAAAGTACTAACGACGAGTGTTTGAGGGTGATGAACATAGTGATGAATTTTTACAATCTAGGAATGAATTCACCCAAGTAAGACCAAGCTTAGAACATTATGAAGATATTTTTCTGAAAAACAAACCAATAAAATAGAGTTGTCTTCTACTGCTGATATAAATTTGATTGCTCACCTTGGTAAGGAATAAATGTTTGAAGATATAGACCAGAGAGACCTTGAAGTCTTCCAATGTAAAGATGATACCTTACCAAGGGGACTAGCCCCATTAGAAGAGCTATTTGACTTTAATGATGTGGCTATAAAATCCAAGATAGATTCTATCGAGAATGATGTAGAAGAATATAACATAGGCAACCTAAAGGAAACCAAAATGATCAAACTCTCCAAAAATCTTACCCCTCAATTAAAACAGAGATATATTGAAAATTTTCAAGAATTTAAAGATGTTTTTGCATGGGAATATGAGGACTTGAAATCATATGACACAAACATTATTCAACACAAAATTCCTCTTAAAGAAAATTAGAAACCTTTCAAACAAAAGTTAAGAATAATAAACATTGTCTTATTACCTTTAGTTGAGAAATAAATAAAAAAGATGTATGATGCTGGGATCATAGTTTCCCTTCGATATTCAGAATGGGTTTCAAACCTTGTGTCAGTTGGGAAGAATACCGGGGAGATTAGGCTTTGCATTGACTTCAGAAATATGAAAAAAGCCTCAAAATATAACTAACCCTTGCCTAAGATAGATCAAATACTTCAAAGGGTGGTTGGATCTAAGAGGATCTCACTACTTGATGGCTTTTCTAGCTACAACCAAGTACTAGAGTTCCCAATTGATCAACACAAAACTGCCTTCACTACCCCTTGGGGTACATTCATGTATGTTAAAATTCCATTCGGATTGATGAATGCGGGTGCCACTTTCCAAAGGGCCATGGATATATATTTTTCTAAAGACATAGGCTACTTCATAGTCATTTACCTTGATGACATCATTGTTTACTCTAAGACTGATGAGGAGCACTTAATTCACTTAAGGAAAGTTTTTGAAAAATGTAGGAAATATGGCTTTTCCTTGAATCCTAAGAAAACATTTTTTGGTCTCTATGAAGGAAAACTCCTAGGTCACATCATCTCAGAGGAAGGAATAAAAATAGACCCCAAAAGGATTGAAGTCATATTACAAATCAGCCATCCTAGAAACATTAAAGAATTACAGTCTTTCATCGGGAAGATAAATTTTTTAAGGAGGTTCATCCCCAAACTTGCTGAAATTTTGAGAAATATTACAAAAATTCTTACAAAGGAGACAGGGGTTAAATGGACCTTAGAAGCCAAACAATCCTTTGATCAGGTCAAACTAGCCCTCACTCAAACATCGGTTCTGATCAGTCCCAATTTTACCAAAGACTTCTACATTTTTTCATTTTCCTCTGAATATACCATTGCTGCAGTGTTACTGCAAAAGAACATAATGGGGCAAGAACATCCCATAGGCTTCTTCAACAAATCCCTTAGAGATTCTCCTTTAAAATACAACATCATGGAGAAACAATCCTTTGCCTTGATCAAAGCATTGAAAGACTTTAGATTTTATACCTTACATTCTCGTCTCATTGCTTTTGTTCCACATTCAGTTGTCAAGGACATTTTAAATCAGGACCCTGATGGTAAAAGGGGATAGTGGATTTCCATTATATTATAATATGACTTAGAAATTAGGCCCACTAAACTGGTTAAGGGACAAGGTCTTAAAAAACTCATGGCTGAGTCAAATTTCAAAGCTTTAGGTATGAACATGGCTGATGTTTTAGAAGAAAAAGAAGAATGCACCACTCCCCATGTTGAAGAAGCATTTCTGAATTCATCTTGGTATGATGATATTCTTTATGTGCTTTTCTATCTTAATGCTCCCCTACATTATCAAAGACAAAATCTAGATTCCTAAAACAAAAACTCTGAAATTCTGTATTTTAGATGGGATATTATATTGGAAGAATCTTGTTGGTATACTCCTTAAATGTTTTCTTGAGGATGATGCAGGTAAGATCATGCATGAACTGCATGAGGGAGAGTGTGGAGGCCATATTTACTGGAAAACCACATCCAAAAAAATCCTTAGAGCTGACTACTATTGGCCCACCCTTTTCCTTGACACCCACAAACTAGTTATGACTTGCCATAAATGCCATACTTTTGATGGCAAGAGAAAACTCTTACCTTTGCCTTTACATCCCATTACTGTTGAAGCTCCTTTTCAACAATGGGGTTTAGAATTCATTGGAGAAATTCACCCCACCTCATCTGCACAACATAAGTGGATCCTCACTGCCACTGATTACTTTACCAAGTGGATAGAAGTCATCCCCTTTAGAAATGCCACTAATTCAGTCATTATCAAATTTCTTGAGACAAACATCCTGTCTAGATTTGGTTGCCCCAAAAAGATCATCAAAGATAATGTTTTTGTCTTTTCATCCAAAAATATGGTTGAATTTTGTCATAAGTATCACATCACACTAGGAAATTCCACATCTTATTACCCTCAAGGTAATGGGTTAGCTAAGTCCTCTAACAAAATATTGGTCAATATCATCAAGAAGCTTATAGAACATAATCAAAAGGCATGCCATGGAAAGCTTATACATGCACTATGGGCTGATAGACTAACCACCAAGAAATCAATCGTTATGTCTCCCTATCAACTAGTGTATGGCATGGATGCCATTTTTCCAACATCCTTGGGAGTTCTGGTAGTAAGACTTCTACAAGAAGTCCAATCAGAAGAAAATGACATGCAGAGGAGGCTGAACCAAACCATTCATTTGCAGCAGACAAGGGAAGAAGTTTATAACAAGACTCAAGCAATGCAGGAAATCATAAAGAAAATCTTTGACAGAAGAACTAAAGCTAATAATTTCCACATTGGAGATACTATACTGAAGTGGGATTCTAGGAGGGAAGACAAAGGTAAACATGGTAAATTTGAGAATTTCTGGAAAGGCCCTTACCTCATTCAATCAGTTAGAGTTCATAATGCTTTCTTTTTACAAGGGATCAATGGAGAAGAATTTTTTGGAGGTCCTGTAAATGGCAGGATGCTCAAACACTATTTTTAACAAGAGTCCTAATTTTCAAGGTTTTCGTTCATTTTACATAAACATTGCATGAGGGAAATCACAAAACTACAAAAACAAGAAAAATATAAAAGAGGCCAGATTTGAAAAGAGGTAAAGCCCCATACCCAAAAAATAGTACTAATGAAAGTGAGCAACCTTAAATGCCACTGTTGGTTCAAAAAAGAAAGTCTTGTTTTAGTCATATAGCCTAATCATGGATGAAACATGTTTTCAATTTATTGTTGATAAGTTAGTGAAATATAGTTAGTTAAATTGTGCAAACTTGACTTGTCAAAAGATAGATTAGGAAAGAAAGATATTGGTTCCACATGCTTAAAACATAACCAAGGACACAAATGGGGATGAATAGTAAAAAATTCATCATAGCCCTGATTTGTCTAGTCTTATTTTGTATAAAAATAACATTTGTGTGCAGCTTATTCTTATGCCACAAACCTATGGAAAGTCAGATTGTCTAATCCTGATTTAAACCATGTTTTCAATTTCATGTTTATAGCTTAGTGAATGAATCCTGTCAAATAGTTTAATCTTGACAGTATGAGTAGTCTAGGTAGAGAATAAAAATTTCATTAGTATAATCTAAAATTTGGAGGAAATGACATAGAAGTAGATAGTTTATTTTGCTTTCAAAATAAAAATGTCAAGGGTTTGCTAGTCCAAATGCACCCAAGGAAGAAAAAAATGCTAAGGAAATAGGTTGGGTAGGTAGAGATGAAGATGATTTTATCATGTTTTTGAAATCTATTAAGATCATAACTTCACAGCAAGCATCAACAAGAGAAAAGAGATAAAATATGCCCAATGGATGAGGCACTAGTCTTCATAAAACCAAGAGATCTAAAGTTCTAGACACCTCCTGAAAAGGAGCTGCCCTCCCCAAGTGGAGCCACTGTTAGTCATCAGTAATTTTTACCTTTGTAGATGACTAAATGATTTCCATAGTTTTCTAGAAACAAAGTTCATGAACATTGTGAGTTCTATAAATCTCATTGCCTTCATTATCCTTAAGATAATTTTTTCACTATTTCATCATCCCATCATGTCAAGCTCAGCTCACCCATCCCATAAGACCCATCATCGGCTCATGTCACTCATTTTTTATTTATTGTGTCACCTTTCACCTTAATGCTCTATTTTTGTTTTAGCCTAAAACCCCTCTACTGCTACCTAGGGCCACCAAACAACCATCTCTCCTACCTCTCCAAAAATGCCTCAAGCATTGATGGTCTTGAAACTGTCTCTGTAGGATCTTTAGATAAATCAAGTACATTGGATTTTGGATCTTCAATAAATCAGTCTATAAAAACTCTTTTTTACACCCAAAGATCCCAAAGTCTAAATTTTCAGTCAAAATCCAAGTCCAAGGAACCTTCCACTAGGTCATCTAGGGTTTCAAAGGTCATAGGGTGGATTTGGTATCCCAATATCTTTGTTTTATCTATACAAGGAGACTACTTTCAAAGAAGAAGAGGGACAAGTAACTTTGTCCAAAACTGATCAAAAGGCCATTCAAGAAATTTTTCCTTGGCCTAAAGCACAAATTTTGCAAGGGGCAACTACCCTTGTTCACATTTCTGCAAAAATTATCAGGGTTGACATTAGCATAAGAAAAGGTAAGGTAATAGGGTGAAATCATCTCAAGAAAACCATCTACAGCAAAGAGAAGGGCATCAGGCCTGTGTTTAAAGAAAATCACGGTTTTTGTGACTAATTGGTAAAACAGTGTTGCCAAAGCAGGAAGCCAGTACAAGGACTACAAGGACAAAAGTCACCTCAACTCCATCAAGTGAAAATTGAAGATTTTTCAGAAATAATAAATGAGTTTTGAAAGGTTATAGAGAACTTAGAAGACAACATTGTTTACTTTTCTCTAATAGCCCCAAAACCTAGGATTTTGGAAACATGGATAGAACAGGTCCAAGACAAATGATAAGGCCTCCTTCTTAGGAGCAAAGGGCATCCAAAGGTTATCCAAGGTGTCCCTTGGGGTTTGTCAAAGGAAACACTGTTTCACTTGCACTAAAAGGAGAAATGGAAAAGAATATATGTTTAAGGGGCTAACTTCCCAAATGCAGTCAAAGTTCTTCAAGTAAACAAAAGAAGGCAAGCATAGGGTTAACTATCAAAGAGAGAAATCAAGTTGAAACATGAGGTTACAGTTCATAAAATGAGGTATCAAACTTCAAAAAGGCACTAAGGGATCAAAAGAAAATGTTTTGTAGGCACCTGCACAAAATCAGAAGTGGCCAAGTGAAACCCATGGCATAATATGATTTTTTTGAAACATATTTCAAAATAGATATGTTATTGCCTAAAAATCAGAAGAAAGGTAAAGAGACATTCTTGAGGTCACAAACAATAAAAAAAAATGCCAAAAGAGATAAAAGACAGTGTTTTCAGTTTGAAAAATGCATGCCAAAGATAGTTTTGAAAAAATACCTAGGTTTTCAAAGGTGAAAAGGATGAAAATGACATCTACATCCCCTCGGCTAGCCATCATCACAAGAAAAGAAAAAATGCCTTGATAAAAATTTCAAAATCTTGCAAATGGTAAAAAGTTATCAGTCAAATGAAAAAAAGGGGTTGAAAACATAGTAAAGTGGGTTTATAAATTTGATTTATTTTTCTCAAAGAGTATAAAGGTGCTTTTGTTTCACTTCAAATTCATTTAGCCCTTGGAAGAGAGAAAAAATGCTTAAGGTAGAAGAGTAGAGGTTTTCTGGTCATTTTTGGTCAAGTTTTCCGGGTGTTGTGAAAATCGAAGGTGCTACGCAAACACAGGCTGGTGCTATGCTAACAAGCCTCCCATACATTCAAGTTTGAACGACACTGCGAAAATAACCCCCAATGCTATGCAAACCCCGGACGCTGCTCAAACGCAGGCCCGACTCACCTAGGACACACAGACTCGACACTTCACCTGACACCTCTGCACAAATCACCTGGGCGCTACGCAAATTGATCGCCCGACTCACCCAGAAGATGTGCAGATGTTGCCTACCTCGCCAACACTATGCTAATTTTCGTGCAGACCCTACCAACACTACACAAATAGCCCGACCTGACAACACGGGCAGAGGTGCTGCGCAAATGCCAAAACATTGCAAAAGCCAAAAACCCTTGCCCTAATTCAAAATTTCATCCTCTGAGGTGCCTCCAACATTGTAGAAGGTCCAATAAATTGGTAAGTGGTATCCTCTCCTTGTCTCCAAGTAAGTTTTCAAATTAATTTTGGACTTTAGTGGGTTTTTAAGCTAAAAACCCTAAGAGGGTAAACCCTAGGTCATGCACAAAAAGGAGCCCCTGTTCAAAGCCTTCTTGCAATCAGTTTAATGTAATATAAGTGTGGGTGAGTTAAGGTGTCTAAAAACACAGTTGAGAAGGGCCTCCTTAAAGCTCCAAAACCACTAAACCCTAAAAACCATAACCTCCATACTCCTCATTCCCCAAAGCATGACTCCATCCTTTTCCCCCTCATTTCATCAAACCCCCAATTTGCAAACCAGTGTCTCCCATCACCACGTGAGGTACTGAAAACAACAGTGGTAGTGAAGGTGGTCAAAGGCCTTTAAGACCAAAGCATAAGGGAGGGAAAGTGAATAGGTTGGAACCTCAAAGCACATTAGCCATCACCTTTTCTCCTAGGTTCCTGTCATGCTTTCAAAATACAAGATGTTTCCAATTTTGTGAAAAGGTCAAACAGGTGAAGAGACATCTTGAGCTTACAAGGCTCCTCATTCTCAACTTGCAGAGCAAGAACTCAAGCCTTGTAGGAGTGGATTTTTAGATCTTATCAGGTGCCATCTCTGAAGACACGAGTATCCCTTCAGTGGGTGACAAATGGTTTAAAAATGGAAAAATAGACAATGATTTCTTTGAGACATTCATCAAAACAAGGTATAGAGAAGGCAACAAAACAATTTTCCCATTCTCACACCTCAAGCATAGATATGCCTCCTCGATGTTGGTTATCATGAAGTACTTCACCTATAAGGGGAGGTATTCCAGGATCTATACCTATCATGTCAGACGCCTCATGCATTTCATAGGGGTTAAGATGCTAAATTTGCCTTACTATCTCTATAGGAGCATGGAGAAAATGTCTTATGTTATCTGAAGGAGGAATCCCACAAAACAAATGCATAGTTTATTCCACCATTCCCTGATCAAGATGCTGGTCTTACATCAGTTGGAGCAGCATGGTATACCCCTGGGATGTTTTCATAAACCATGAAGCCTTTACAAACCCACAGCCTTTTCATCAATCAAATCTACCTTCCTCATCTGCACAAGTGCCCTCACTGTAGGAAAACCTCCCTTCCTCTCCTTCTCTTGGTGCATCAGGTGAAGTAGGAAGTGGCAATGAAGAATCACATGAAGATCAAAATGAAGGTGATGAAATCAGTTAGGCAGAAATAGAAATTAATGGATAAGAACAACAGGATAACAGTGGAAATAATGAACAAGAAAATGACAGTGGAGATAATGAAAATAGTGAGGCAGAGACAGAGATTAATGAGGGATAGCAAGAGGAAAATGATGGTGAAAAAGGGGGAAAATATAACAACAGTAGTGAAGACAAAGAAAGTGACAAATCGGAAGGAGGCAGTGATGGTAAAAATACAAATGAGTCATCCCAAGATGCAGAGAAGGCTAGTAATGATGAACAAAGTGATGACCAAGGTGAAAGTGATGAGGGTCATGATGAGGTAGAGTACATGGACACAAATGATGAATATGAGGATGAGCCAGCAGCTAGTGAGCAAGAGGTAGAGGATAGGGAAGCTGATGGAGGGAATAATGATGAAAAACAAAGCAGTGAGCATGGCCATGATGAGCAGAATGTTGACAGTCAAGAAGAGGAAATTAGTGAGGCAAAAATAGAATTTGATGAAGGAGACAATGATAAATAAAATGTCACTGATAGGAAAGTCAATGAGGAAAAGGACAGCAAAAGAGATAGTCATGACAGTCATGACAACTGTCATGTCTGTCATGACACAAATCAACCTTCTAGCGATGATAAAAGTGAACACAATGCAGAGGATGATAAGGAAAAGGACCCTAATGATGGACAAAACCTAAATGATGAAATACAGAGGTTGGTGATCAAATAAAATACCAAGATGAAAATATTGAAGGTAGTGAGGAAGATAATGATGATGATGGTGCTGAAGGTCATGAAAGCAGTGATCAAATGGAGCATGAGCTGACTGATGGAGATCATAGTGAAAGTGAAGGAGCTGATGACAACACGTGGGGTCATAGCCAAGATAAGGACACTACCAAAACCATCATCACTCCTCTAACATATACCTACAAAATAGGGCCAAGGCATTTGTTTGCTGCCTCTAAAGGGAAAGGGGCCATGCCATCTACCTCAACTCTGCAAATTGACAAGGGTAAGTGACAGGTGAAGGAAGAAGAAGAAGATCATGAAGTAGAAAGGGAGTTTGAGCTTATCCATACAGATAGTGATGAAGAAAATGAAACAAGAATTATGACCTCCCTCCTCCAAAACAAGAATGCACAAATAGAAGACCTAGAATATGAGTTGGAAAGTGCAAAGGATGCCATTCACTTCTGTCAAATGAAAAACAAGAAAATGAGTGCCCAACAAGCCATCTATGAGGCTAGAGCACTCAAAGCCCAGAAAGAAGCCAAAAGAGCACAAGTCAAACTAGAAGAATACATGGGCCCATATGAAGAAAGTGAAGGTGAAGAGGAAAAACCTAGGAAGAAGCCAAGAACCATGGGACTAAGGAAAGCATTGGCAAAACAGAAAGAAGAGGAATTAGCCCTAGAAGAGAAACTTTCCCTCACTGAACTCCTTGCTATGGAAATTGAACATGATCAAGAGTCATGGCTTGAGAGGGCAAAAATGCACCTAGAGACCAAGCTGAAGAAGGCAAATTATGGTTTGGACCTACAAAGGAAGATGACAAAATATTATGCAAAGAAGCACAAGCTTGTTTTTGCCAAACTGAAGGAAGCCCTCCATGAGTCTCAAACCCTAAAGGAGGCAAAAGAGCATGACAGCCTTGGATTTTTGGCTAAAGCTTCTTATTAGTTGTCTAATACCCCTTAGGGAAGGTATCCACCAAATTTGAGAGGATTTGAAGCATATTTTGTTTTTTGAGATTTTTTAGCCTCATTTACACAATGCCACTGGCGCTACGCAAACACATGGAGTATCCCCAAGTGAAGAACTTGAAATTTTTGGATTTCTCTCAACCTGCACATCATTCTCACCAAATTTCAGAATAGTTGGAACAGGTTTGACCCCTCAAAAGATCAAAAAACCTCACCTTTTTCACCTTTCTGCCACTGTTTTGGCCCTGGAGTTGCACAAATGGTAGTCTGGAAATTTTTGAATTTTTTACTAGGCTACAAGAGTTGGATTAGGAAAACACAAGAATTTCTGGAAAGTAGACTCATCATGCTTTCTAACGAGCCATCACGGAGCCAAATCCGACATCGGGAAGGGATCCAAAGCTTGCTCACAAAATACCCCATTTTCTATTGAAATTGGCGCTGCGCAAATGGGTTGTGTAGTGTGTTTTCGACCAAAAGTCAACAAAACACACTCATTTATTGAAAAATGATATTTTTGAGTTTTTTGAGGCAAAACACTCTATAATTAGGTGTAAGAAGTTATTATGGAATTTATTTCTTAGGATATTATGTGCCTTGGGCCTTGCATGGTCTCTTGGCCATAAATGACATTTATGTGTGAATTTGACATTTTCCTACCTTATTTAGGGTTTTTTACCTCTATTGATAAGATAAATAGAGCATGAGGGCTTCATTGTAAATGTTGGCTTTTGATGAACTTGGAGAGAAATACATGGTTTTTATGAGCTTGGAGAAGAAATTGGTTTTGTGAAGTTGATGAATGGCTTGCTTGGATTGATGATGGAGAAGCATGTTTGCAGGATTCCTAAGCTGGGTTAGTGGAGATGTCTTCTTAGTTTTTTTATTTTTTCTTGTTATCATTATGTTTTTCTCTTCTTAGTTTCTATAGAATAGAAAATTATAGGTTGAGAAATGCTCTTTGAAGCACCTTAGTCCTCCTGTTTGCTATGGCCTTGATGTTTTCCTCTGCTGGTTGTGTTTGAGGAATTCTTAACTGCTCCTCAAGCCTCTTCATGCTTGTTTGTTTCCATTATAGATTAATATGTTGGTTAACAAATATGATTCACGGTAAGCCCTGCTTATTTGAGACTATCTAAATTTTGTCTTTGAACCTTTCTTTGAAGTATTGTTTGCTAGGTTAAGTCAAAGAGGTCTTGTTTTGATCTTGCCCTTTGTTCATGCCTATCAACTTGCCTTAGAGTTCTTTATAGCTTGATCAACAATGTTTAGGAGTTCCCTCTTTGCTTGATTAAATTTATTTTGCTATCTTATATGTTTTCCCAAATTCTAAAGGTGAATTTACTAAAGTTAGAAGCTCTTATGCTTTCTATGTTTCACTGGAATTCTTATCTTGGATATTTATTTGCTTAAAGTATTATTATTGAGTAAATGGTTTGCCCTATATCATACTTAGTATCTTTTTCTTATCATATTTAAGACCTTCTTGTTCATAGGTAAATGAAAAAGGATACATCACTACCCTTTTCCCTACCTTGTTTTTCCAAAACTTGATGTCCACCTCACCTCACACATTACCTTAAGGATCCATTAACCTTGCTAGATTGGCCCTACAACACACTCTGATTCATCATTGAGATACTCATGAATTTCATTGACTCCATAGCCCAATGATTTAAAGACCTCTCACTTCGCCTATTCCACTTGACCATCTTACCCAACCAAAACAATCAACAAACCCTACACTTAACAACTAGCCTAAAATCAACCATCTAAAGAAAACAAGAACACATTCTTTGCATCTAATAGAGAGATCCATGTCTGAGTCCAGGAAGGCTAGGTCCTAGGATTCTAAATACTGGTTCCATGTTGCCCTGTCATTTGGTATACCAATCTGCCAAATTATGGGACCCCAACATTCTGGCAATCACGGTGGGACCTTCTGAGTATATAGTAGCCTGAATACATCTTAAGACTCATTTGTAATATTCCAAATTAGCCCAAGCTAATGGGAATATCTTATTTTTCCTTGTTATATCTTGCATTTCATGTTTATGAATAAAATGTGAAGGAGGACATGTAAAACTCCTAAAAACCATGAATAAATCAATGCCTATGTAAACAGAGGCATATTTGGGCCATGTAAATAAACTCTTGTAGGTGTGAATGGGCTTAAATCACAAGATTGGGTCAACCTTGACCAAATCAATAGCGCAGTCTAGGTGTAATGAACCTCATGGATACACAACACAGTTCTAAATGGAGGCTCCACTTGTGAAAGGGGCTAACTCATTGAAGTGGTTTAGGGTTTGACAAGGCATTCACCCTATAAAAGAAGGATGAGGACAACAGGAAAAAGTTGTTGATGTTATTATTTTCTGAAGGTATTATCTTCTTAGACATCCCTTGTTGTGGTTTCCTGTTTAGGATTCCCACCTCTTTCCTTGATCAGCTCTTGGAGGAGTCTTGTTTGTCTAGTCCACTATCTGGCATTTGGCCAAGCCACATCTTGCATCTACAACACAGTCCTGCTTAGGATTGGGTTGTCCATGTGAGTTGCAGCAAGTGGAACACTAGATCTGTTTAGATCTAGCTGGTACTGGTGCCTCTTCTCAGTGAGTGTGTATTTTAACCTCCTGGAAGAGTGCATTAGTGGGTTGAGCTTTAGATCCATACATTGGAAGTAGGCCACAGAATTCTTAGGGCCTACAATGCAGTCCCTCTTCCATGACTACATTATTTGCAAAAGCAGAGTTGCAGGGTGACTTGGCATCATTTTAGAGGAGGAATATCTCTAGTGATTGGATCCTTCCTTTCACTGTGGTGATCCATGGATTGGCCAACCAATCCATGTTAGTTCAGATCTGATCTACTGTATATGTTATGATTCAGAATTTTCTACAGATCTGTGACTTAGATCTTAGATCTACTCACCGTTGTTCATGATTTGTTGAGATCCCCAAGGGGAATGTATAGAGGAGCCTATCTTGTACCCAGATCTAAAATATATCTATCATTTTATGTACAGATCTGATCGAGATCTGAATTGTAATCTACTGCATGCTTCGACAATGAAAATAACACTGTCAAACTTATTCTGCCATTTCTTGTTGTTGTAGCAGCTCATTTTGAGGCTTTTGTCTTGTATATTCATTCTATTTCTGTTATACACTGTATAAGTTGCATTGTAAATCTATTTTTCTGATGTATAGCTGAAAGATTAACCTCCATGTTGGTCTCATGCTTGTAAATTGAAAAACTGCGTTATTTCTGAAACAATCCTTTGCACATAGCTGCAGCCCCTCTCTTTGGGTGATTTTTAGCTAGACTACTTTGTGGGAGATTTGTTTAAACCACCTAGTTTGATTTTTTTTTCCTCCTTTTGGATTTAGATCCTAGATGAGATGATCTAAGGGATCTAGGAGCTGCAAACTCATTTCTGTGCATAGATCTCTCGGGACTGCGTTATTCCAGTAGGCTTGCTGTACTGTTCTAATTTTGGAATATTACAGTGGTTTCAGAGCTCCTTTCTTGGCACAGTTTGTGCATTATTTGAGCCAATATTTCTTTAGAGAGAGAAGAACCTCTCACTGACAGAGAGTAGAGGTATCATGAAAGAAGACAGAAGAGAAATTATTACACCAGTGAAACCCCTGTGTATGGAAGAATAAAAGAAGTAGAGTTCTCTAACATTCTTTCTCAAGCTTTGCATGAGCTAGAAGGAGAAATCAGGGGAGTGATGAATGAAAGACAAGCAGACCTTCTGAAGGGGTTTGTACATGGAGAAAGCCCCACTACTTTAGATGATGTGTGTGAGCATTCAACTATACAATCTATTCCACAATGTGGTAGCATGCCTACTTTCCTGTCAAAGGAAGAAGGAATAGGATAAACACCAAAGGAGGGATCTCTTGGTGAATATCTCCAAGAATATGAATCTCAATCAAAGAGATTAAAATAGCATATTAGTTTCCTAGAGTTCTGTCAACTCAAAGAAGAAAGATCCTACATCTAAAATAGGAGGAAAGGGTGCATGCAACACACTTTGGGTGGATTATCTCTACCTACATTTGATGGATCACCTAAACACTCAACCGAGTCTTGGGTAAAGAAGCTTGACACATAATTTCAGCTGCATCAAGTATCAGAAGAAGAAGCCTTGAGAGTAGCAGCACTACATCTTCAATGAAATTTTTATGCTTGGTGGTTGTTTGAGTCCTCTTCCTTGAAAGGGAGGAACATCTCTTCCTATGCAAGATTCACTAGGAGATTAGTGACAATATTTGATGAGAGACATTTTGAGACTTTTGGGGGGGAGTAGATCAAGCCCAAGAAATATGAATCTCTACATAAGTTGGAAGATTCCATGGAGCCAACTCCAGTCCTAAACATTGTTGAAGGGGTTGAAGATTTGTTGCACTTCTTACCAGAAGCAAAGGCCCCAATCTAGCAATATCTCTTTCCACAAAGAGAATATTTGAGGATTCCTTCCTCACTAAGAGATCAAGACAAAGGATCTCTTGATGATGGAACATTCTCCATTGATGAGGAGAAAGGAGAAAGAAATAAAAGAAGATCCTCCAACGCTATGCAAGTAGGAGGAGATCTATTTTCATTTGGAGATGGAGATGAAGCAATGGATTCCATTAGAGGGATTCTTGCACCCTTGCAAGGAATTCCAGGGATTCTTCCATATGGAGGACATGAGCAGCATGTGTATTTTCTAAAAGACAATGAGACAGAACAAAGGAGGGGTCACACAGCTGATCCACTATCAGAAGATGGGGCAAGGACTCCAATCAGAGGCACTCTCACACCATTAAGAGGGGTCTCCAAGTTTCATGGTACTTCCACAAAGCAATCAAAGATGGATTTGCGTAGTGGAAGCAGTCATGATGTGTTCCCACTGGTTGTTCACATGGGAATGAGCCTTGAGACATCATTATCCTGTGGTGTACCATCTGGGAAACCACCTGAGTCATATTTGATGAATATGTTTCATACATTGATGCTCCTTCCGTAGATCCAAGGGAGGAGGGAGCACTAGAAGACCATGCTACAACACTGAGAATATGGGGGAGGTACAAAGAAAGGGAGAGAATTTTTCCTTTGAATTCACTATCTATCCTCACCTCTCAAATTGCATTGAGAAGATATGCTACAAGGAGAGAAAATGACACCATCATGAAGCATGGGAGGCAAGACTTGAATCAGAAGACAAACTTGATTGAAGAACACTCTTCCCTGCTGGAAGAGAGATGGTGGTCTCACATGCATGCTTTGGAAAAAATAGAGAGGCCTTGGACAGATGATAGCCTTCCATGGAAGACTAACTCCCAAGAGCTTCCTTCTTCTCTAAAGTAGGTGCAGGAGCAAGGAGGGCAGCAAGGAGGGAATAGAAACCTTCCATCTCATACCTTTGGCATGGGAGATGTCAAAGAGGAGAATAATAGGATGCGTGGCCTTCCAACGTACACCTTGGACATGGAAAATGTCAAGGAGAAGAGCAGCAACATGGCAGCCACTTCAGTTGGCTCATTATCAACACTATCATTGTTGGGCACATTAGATCCCTATTGGAAATCCCAAATGCTAGTGGGATATTCCAAGGATCTCCATACTTGCATGATTCTGGATGACTGGTTGCATGAGGGGAGCTATTTAATATTTGATGGAGTCATCTATAATAATGGTAGAATCTTCTTTTATAGAGCCTCCAAGCTCAAGGGGAAGCTTCTACAGAGGGCTTATGAAGAGTTCCATCTTAGCCACACTTATTATATGAAGCTCAACAATATCATATTGAGGAGCTATTACTGGGAGGGCTTTGAAAGGGAACTATATCATCATTATTAGAGATGCATGGATTCCGTGTAGTTGGAGCAGTGATATGGCTCTAAGGGAGAATTAAATCATCCCTCTCTTCCTTCCCTTGAAGGAGAGAGTAGATCTATGCACCACTCCATTGATAGGAGGAGAATCGTTGGTGGAGAGCATGCTCTTAATACATGTATTTTATATTCTGACTTCATGCATTCTTACACCATGTTTTTGCAGGCCATGACTCCAAGAAGGAGTGTTATATATTTTCAATCTCATGGCACATATGGGGCCACAAAAATTGTTGTACTGTGCCACTCCCTTGGTGGACAAAGGGAGATCTTGTTTCATGATGGGTGCTTTCCTAAGGCACCAAACATATCTCACACATTTAGCTACAGTGAGATGGCATGGGCTGCAAGCAAGTGGTGGGAAAACCACTTACCACATCATGGGTTAATGCAGGTAGGAGATCTATTACGGTGGTTCCACATGTGGGACTATGACCCACCTCCATATGTGCACCTCGCTATTTGTTTGTACATTTTTTTGCTCCCATACATTGATGACATGCTTGTACTTTTTATGGGAATTTATGGAGGGAGGATGGGAAGTATGCATGTGCGTAATAAGATGAAAATATCCATGTATCTTGTGTCATATATTTCAGAGGGGACATTAGGAAACCCATGGGTGTTTCACATGAGATCTTGTTTCCTTATGGGGTGGATTTTGCACATCTCATATTGACTTTGGGGAAACAATTCATGGGGGTTTGGATTGGTGAGCATCTAGCTTATGAGGGGAGCTTGATATTTGATGATGTCACCAATGGAGGAGAAGTCTTGCAACACTCACCTAATCAATTTCTTGAGGACAAGCAACATTTTGGAGGGGAGGACTGTAATATTCCCAGTTAGCCCAAGCTAATGGTAATATCTTATTTTGCCTTGTTATATCTTGAATTTCATGTTTATGAATAAAATGTGAAGGAGGACATGTAAAACTCATAAAAACCATGAATAAATCAATGCCTATGTAAACAGATACATATCTAGGCCATGTAAATAAACTCTTGTAGGTGTGAATGGGCTTAAATCACAAGATTGGGTCAACCTTGGCCAAATCAACAACGCAGTCTAGGTGTAATGAACCTCATGGATACACAACGCAGTTCTAGATGGAGGCTCCACATGTGAAAGGGGATAACTCACTGAGGTGGTTTAGGGTTTGACAAGGCTTTCAACCTATAAAAGAAGGAGGAGGATTGATGTTATTATTTTCTGAAGGTATTGTCTGCTTAGACATTCCTTGTTGGGTTTCCTGTTTAGGATTCCCACCTCCTTCCTTGAGCAACTCTTGGGGGAGTCTTGTTTGTCTAGTCCACTATCCAACATTTTTCCAAGCCACATCTTGAATCTACAGTGCATTCCTACTTAGGATTGGGTTGTCCATGTGAGTTGCAGCAAGTGGAACACTAGATCTATTTAGATCTAGCTGGTATTGGTGCCTCTTCTCAGTGAGTGTGTCTTTTAACCTCCTGGAAGAGTGCATTAGTGGGTTTAGCTTTAGATCCATACATTGGTAGTATGCCAAAGAATTCTCAGGGCCTACAGCGCAGTCCCTCTTCCATGACTATGTTATTTGCAAAAGCGGAGTTGCAGGGTGATTTGGCATCATTTTAGAGGAGGAAGATCTCTAGTGATTGGATCCTTCCTTTCATTGTGGTGTTTCGTGGATTGGCCAACCAATCCATGTTAGTTCAGATCTGATCTGCTTTATATGTTATGATTCAGAATTTTCTGAATACTTCTACAGATCTATGACTTAGATCTTAGATCTACTCACCATTGTTCATGATTTGCTGAGATCCCCAAGGGGAATGTATAGAGGAGCCTATATTGTACCCAGATTTGAAATAGATCTATCATTTTATGTACATATCTGCTCTAGATCTGAGTTGTAATATAATTCATGCTTCAACAATGAAAATAACACTATCAAGCTTATTATGCCATTTCTTGTTGTTGTAGCAGCTCATTTTGAGGTTTTTGTCTTATATATTCATTCTATTTCTGTTATACACTATATAAGCTGCATTGTAAATCCATTTTGCTGATGTATAGCTGAAATATGAACCTCCATTTTGGTCTTGTGCTTTTAAATTGATAAACTTCATTATTTCTAAAGCATTCCTTTGCACATAGCTGCAGCCCCTCTCTTTGGGCGATTTTCAGCTAGACTAGTTTGTGGGAGATTTGTTTAAACCACCTAGTTTGATTTGTTTTTTCTCTCCTTTTGGATTTAGATATTAGATGAGCTAATATAAGGGATCCAGGAGCTGCAAACTCATTTTTGTGCATAGATCTCTCAGGAGTGCGTTATTCCAGCATGCTTGTTGTACTGTTCCAATTTTGGAATATTACATCATTTGAACCTCAGTTATGCTTAGAAAATCCAATGAATCTGCCACCTCATCGCCACACTAAAATTCTGGCGATCACTGTGGGACCTTCCGAGTCAGTGACAAACCAAGTATCCCTTAGGACTTCAGAAACCTTTGTCAAATCATAGAGAACTCAATTGATAGCCAAGAGTAGATTATGTTTGTTTCAAAATATTAGCAAAATGGTGATTCAGTCATAGGACACTCTTACAAACCTTAAAAATATAAAAATAAAACTCAGAAAACCCCAAAACATCCCTATATTGGCTTTTTGTCAGTTATTGGTGGTGGACCATAAACATACATCCTTAAAAACAGAAAATATATCCACCTGGTGACTCCACTAGCCTCTAGTAGGCCTATTACTTCACTAGTACTCATTTCACTTCTTGGATTTGTGTCAATCCAACCCTGAGAAGTTTATGAACCTAGTTATATAATGTGAGAGCTTACCAGAAACTGAGAGAGCTCAGCCTTTGGAAAATAGTCCTAAAAAATTTCATCCTCTCTGATTTTTAAGTTTGAAATATGGCTTCACATAGGATTAGTACCAGATCTCATCTGGATCCAAACCCTCGCAACATAGTTGATGACCCAGAGAAGATTTTGTGGAAAAATTCTAGATATGGAAACTTAACCACTATTAGGACCATTCACAGAGCAAGCTCTATACCTAAACATCTTACAGCTTTGCAATATCCTCAGTTTGACTTGCACCATACAAAGAAAATTTTCACAACCAAGTCACAAACTAATATTGACCAGACTGACCTTGAACCCATAGATTTGCAGTAGAGTTCTAGTAGAGAAGCTTCTCCTTATACACCACTTGACTTTTAGCTTCTCCATCACTTTAACTCTTTCCATACCAGATCTATTCAAAATCATTTTGCTGGTCCAAGTACTTCCACTACACCCATCCATACTACCACTGTGCAAACCACTCCGCTTCATCGTACATCTCCTTTCACCAACCCTCCTCTTGTAAACCCTCCATTAGTTCCCATCATGGCAGCTTGGTATGCCCCCTTGGCCTTACCTCAATCCCTAGTTCCTTTTCCAAATGACTATCACTCCAAGATCCCTGATTTCACAGGGGTTGAATCCATCACTGCCCAACAGCATGTAGATAGGATCAATGACGCTTTTGATTACATGGACATAGAAGAGGAAACTATTAAAATGAGGATCTTTGCACAAATTTTAGGAGGAGAGGCCAAAAAATGGTTCAAAGCATTAACTCCTAATTCAATACATGATCTCCCTTTCCTCTACCAAAATTTCATAAACAAGTGGGAAATCAAGAAAAATCCCCTCCAAATCCTGTATGAGTATAACAATCTTAAAAGGAATGTAGGGGAAATTGTGCAAGATTATTGCACCAGGTTTAACATTGTATACAATGCCTTCCCACCTCACATGAAACCCCCACAAGGCCTAGCACTAGTAAAATTCCCTGAAGGTTTTGACTCGGACATGACTTTCCAATTGAGAGAAAGAGTCCCTGAAACTTTAGAAGAAATGAAAAAGGCAGCTATTAGTGTCGAGGTCAACTTGATTGAAAAAAGAATTAGGATTAGATCAGAAAAGATAGTGGCCTACAAAGATGAAGCCATGCCCTCAACCTCCTCATCTTATACCAAGATGGACAGCCTAATGAGAACCATGGAAAGAATGTTAGAAAGGATAAAATTGAATGAAAAAACGCCTCCTAGGGAAAATCAAGCAAATCCATAGAACAGAAATAGAGCTCAAAACTTCAGAAGAGACACTCCTCAATTCAAACAAAGGGAAAATGATCAACAGATTAGGTCACCTTTCCAAGATAATTATGTAAATGAAGAGGGGGGAGAGGCTGAAGAACCAGAGGATAGCAATGTAAACCCTCTAGGTTCTGATAATGAAGCTGAAGTTTTCCTCTCAAAAGAAGAAAAATATCCCTTTACCTTCGATCAAACTCAAACAAGTTATTAAGATTCTGAATATTACCAATTGGGACTTGAAAATGCCAATATGGAAGTCCATAGGAAATATGACCTTAGGAACAAAAGAAACCAAGAAGACTCCAAGAGAAACCAAATTTACCCTGATAATAGGAAAGCTCCAGAATATAGTCCTACGAGATAACAGACACTGTTAACACTATGACTAAGAAAACTGATCAGTACAAAGAAAAGATCAGCCAACAAAGTAGTATCTCAATTGGAACCACATCGCATCCGCACCAACATCGCACTTCACACTTTGTTGTTTTTAACCTTTCCTTTGCACTTATATTTTGAAACTTCCAATGCGCGGTATGTGATCGGGTCCCACCCATATTGCATATCGCACTTTGGCTATTTTAACATTTACCTCTCGTGCCTCTCCTGTAAACTTGCGACTTGCGATTTTTAGTCGAGCCCCACCACATCGCATATCACACTTCGATGATTATGACTCAAACCCTTAGCATTTAACTTTCAAAACTTATGATGTGCGGTATGTGGGCCAGGTCCCACCGTCATCACACATCACACTTGGCGTTCCATAGTTTTTACATTGTGATCTCCTTTTCCTCCTCCGATGCGATTTAACACAGAAAAGGCTCTCCATACAGATTTGAAATCCTTTAGATTTTGCCTTTTAAACTACATTACATCTAGACCTCTTTATCGCACTTCGTAACTTTTAACGTTAAACAATAAAATTATCCTATGTAATCTGTGATGTGCGGTATGTGGGCCAGGTCCACGTTATCATGCCATGTCACCTTGCCACGTCACTTCCACATCATTTTCGCGTCACTGCCATGTCATGTCCACGTCATCATAAACTAACTATGGTCTGTGGTGTTTGGACAATGTCATCTGCCATGTCAACTTTTTGTGTCACTCCCACATCACTGCCACGTCACTGCCACACCATCTTGCCACGTCATTTCCCGCACTTCGCATTTCACATTTTCCGTGACTTATTGCATCGCAACTTAAATAGTTTAACTTGCGATTTCTTAACATATAAAGGAAAAACTTGCCAATATGCGATATGCGATTTAATCTCCATCGTTGATCAATGCTCATATCCAATGGTCCTCACTGCTCCTTTGTTGTGGTTTTCTGACTTTGTCTTTTTGGTTGTGCCCGTTCATTTCTTAGTTGTTCGTAGAATACTTGACTCGTTCACTACTTTTCCCACATTCACGACTTGCCCCAAATTCACAACTTGACCTGTTTAACATTCATGACTCGACCCAAACATGCATGACTTGACCCAATCATGTTCACAACTCTGCCTTTGCTATTTTTCTATCTTAACTGCTTCTCTGTTGCCTTTTATTCCTTTGATTCTAATGTTTCTCCTCTCTGCTCCTTTGCCTTCGCTAATGGTCCAATGCTACTCCTTGCCTCTCTGTTGATTCTCTGCCTCTCTTTTATGCTTTTCTTACTGCATTATTTCCTGATCTACTCCTTTGCCTTAATGATGGCTCTGGTGTTGCTGCTTCTTGTCCTTTTTCCATCAATGACAATATTTCCAACACATGATTGTATGTGTCGATAATATTCCAGATACTGAGGCAGTATACAACATAAGTAGCAGGTCTAGGTGGTGGGGCACTAGTTGGTGAGTGAAATGGAATGAGGGAAGATACGAATTTTGATCACTGTTGCACCTTATCAGCAACATTTTCCCCTTCTACTAAACTGAAAGGCACATAGATTATTTTGATGCTCTTGACAGTCACGATTTCCCAGTTTTCCTAAAAATAAATGATAGCCATGGAATATTATTTTCAGTATCAAAGACCTGAGAAAATAATCAGTCGACTAGTGATACTATGAAATACATGAGTCTAATAGTGGCTCCATCTGGGGATGGCAGCTCCTTCAGTAGGTTTCAAGAACACCATAGACTAGTGGCCTGATCCATTGGGCTGATCCCAACCCTGCAACCTGATCTATGACAATCTCTGTCGATGAAAAAATTCAATATGAAGTCAATAATCTCTACAAACTGAAGTCGGGAGCATACTTGATCTGAAAACTAGAAATAAATCTAAAACTAAAACTGGAAAAATGCTCAAATTACTAAGCTTATTTGCACACCTACCTACCCTAATCTACTGAAATGGCTGAACTTCTAAATAATACAATAATTCCAGTGTACCCAGTCAAGCAACTACCCAAATAACTCCTTTATTCCACCTCTCTTCACCATTTAAAAAAAAAACCTGATAATAGTATTTTATAGAAACTCCTAACATGATCTGATTTACATGGTTCCTGGTACACTTGAAAAACAACTGTAATTCTAGAAATATGTGTAGGCTTTGTAAATAGAAATTCCTCCATATTCTGACTCGGCCCACTCAGCTTCATATCGTGGTACTGCAGATGTGCTCTCCAGGTCTTCAATCAACTTAGAACATGTTTGCATGCTACCTGATGAGTGTTGTGCCACTACTTCTACTGAATTAGACAGTGGAGAAGACTGTTTGATCATATCCATATCATAGCAGCTTTTGAGAGCATTATGAATACAGGAGGATTGAATTTGAAAGAAGAAACCATCCAATGCATCTGCTATTGGGTCATGTGGTGCTTTAGATAGTAGTGTTGGTTCTTCTAAGACCTCATGTTTTTTCTTATGATTATCAGCCAGAATGTGATCCCAATTCCCTTTCATGATCTAAAATGCATTAAAGCATAAAGGTAGAGAATCAAACTTGATCAATTCATCATCTTTTTCGGACTCTATGATTTCATCTGCTACTTGATATTCAAAAGGACTCAAGGGCTGAACCCCGGGATCTAAAACAACCTTTTTATCATCCATGTTTTCCTCACTTTCTTGGTGAGAGAGTTCTCTTCTCCTGTGATTATCAACTAGAATGTGATCCAGATTCCCTTTCACAATCTTAAATGAATTAAAAAATAAGGGTAAAGACTCAAGATGTGTTGACTCCTCCTCTACTTCATATTATGTGATTTCAAGATGACTCAGGGGGAGAAATTCCTAATATAAAATAGGGTTTGTATCATGTGTCTTGTCGTTGACTAATTCATTAGAGAATTCCTCCTCCTTCCTATTTGAAACCTGCTTTTAATGCTCTCTTAAGAGTGAGGTTGTAATATCCCAAAGAGGGAGAATGCAGTAATGCTTAAACAGAATATAAGAACTGAAACTCAGTAAACAATAAATCTCAAGATAACATCATAATTTATAGAGAAGATGAGCCAATTTATTATATGGAGGTGAATCATTTACACAATGTTCATAAAATGAGTAGACCTAGCCCAAGAGAGGGCCTAAAATCACCGTACAATGGTGCTGGAAGTGGCATTGCGTAACTGGTGAGCTTATAGAAGAAATAATATGTTGTCCATGCTACTGCTGTTGATATACATGTAAATGCTACAAAGGAAAATGCAGATCTAGGGAGCTTATGAGAACTTATGATGCCAAGATTCAAGATCTGGCCAATGTGATGGATTCCCAAGATAACCCGGAAAGGATTTTCCAGATCTACAACTTTAGAAAATCACCCTCCTAGAGCTTGATCCTTTATCTACTGGGATTAAAGATCTGAATCTATATCTGGCATACAGATGGCTAAAATATGTCACAAGATCAGATCTAAGCTTGAAGGGTTGATCCCTCCTTCAGATCTACAAGCTAGAAACTCTATATCTAGCTTCTCAATCCTCCAATGATGATTACAGCTACTGCAACACAAATGCTCATAAAAACTACACTGTAAGGGAAAGAGAGGCTCTATGCCTACTGAAATATGTTGTAATAAACTCCAAGCTGATGGAAATACTGATGGCAAGGTGAGGGGATGATCCCTCATAGGATTACTAGCTGAATTTCTAGAAACTTCCCTCCTCTTTGGATCTACAATATGGACAACGTAATTCTAGATGGAACTACTGCTGCTAGGAAGTAAATAACTTTTGGCCTAATGCTAGATCTGATATGAAGCTTTGGGAATGCTGATATTTAAGCCCAAGGTGATAGGAATAAACCTTTACCAGTTCTCCAACTGAAATACTGAAGACAACCTCCACCTTCCAAACTGATCTTCAGAAATCTTGAATTTCTAAATATGAATGTTTTGCAGAAAGTAGGAAAATATAAGTGGCACCAATGCCTGATGTAGAATGAAGTACAATAATCTTTCAAAAGCTACTCAATGAAAGAGGTGGGATTCCCGACCAGGAACACCCTATGCTAAACAACATTTGCAATCTTTGCTAAACAACCCAAGAAAGAAATGGAATGTCACATGACAATTCTAGATCTAAACAGATCCTCAACATCAATAATCTCAACCATATCTTCATTCCTGCCTTCATCTTCTTTATATAGTTTCTGAGCCTTCCCATGCCTTGGCCCTCATCTAAACTACTCTATGAATGTGGACAAGATCCTCCTTATTTGATTGCATTGTCTATCCAAGTCATCCATCATGTCAAGGTGCAATGTACACCCTCTCCATCATGTGTGAATTAATTGAAAAACATCCTCCATCACTTCATCATGAATGCTCCATGATCTCATATTTTTTCCCTTCAAGATCTTAGTTGACTGTGTCAACCTCCATGATCTATCTCATTAATGAGACATGATCTCCAATTCCATTCACATTAGTAGTTTCTCAACTACCTCATTATGTATATCTAGGCTTAATTAATCCACATTCACACACAAAAAGTGGATATTTATTCATATTGAGGATTATGGGTCCCTCCACCCTTTTATTTACTTAATTCATTAAGAAAATTAAGAACTATAATATTCCAAATATCATTTGAAAATTTGGGAATATTACAATCCTCCCCGGAAAAATGTTGCTTTTCCTCAAGCAACTGCAAAAGTGGATGCTACAGCAAACATCCCCCCTCCAAATGGCATCCTCATGTGGAAGGCCTTCCCATCTGTCACAATGTGTCATGTATGTCCAACTCCAAAGCTACCTCTCTAGAATGTCTAGAATGGCTTCCAACTAAAAATTTAGATACCCTTCCTCATCAATGAATCTCCAGGTGGCAACCATATGATGAAAAAATTTCTCCTCTATACATGAGATACATAAGATAAATTGGTTCATTCCCAAAGTGGAAAGTCCCAATTCATGAAATATCTCCCAGACCCATGATACATAGAGTATATTACATACATCAAGGCCCTCATCATTAGCCATGTTGGCCATGTAGGAATAAAACATCACATCATCATAGTGAAAAAAAAGAAGTAGAGGCATATGGGAAAACATGAAAAATGTTAAACCATATTCTCCTAATAACAACCAATGCAGCAAAGCCTTCTGCTGCCATGGTAATCATCATGAAAACAAGTAAGAGAGCCATACCCTCTCAAAATAAGCCACCAAAGTAATGCTTCTTGTTGTCATGCCAAATCAACATCAATGAGAATATGAGAGCCATACTCTCTCAAAAGTATCCATCTCAGCAATGCCTCTTGTTGCCATACCACATCATCATTGTACCAAAGGTAGTGGCCATATTCTCTCAAGAGAATCTACCTTAACAAAGCATCTTGCTACCCCATCACATCATTATCATACCATGTACAATGACCATAATCTCCCAACAGAGGCCAACGTTGTAAGGCCTCCTGTTTCCATCCTCCAACAATGTCATACCGGGAATAATTCAGCCCATACTCTCTCAATAGTAACCAAAGAAACAAGGATTCTTGCTACCTCCTTGCATTATCATGATGCAAGTCATGGAGCAACAATATAGTAATGGACATGTGAGATGTGTCATCAACATAATACAAACAATCTCCTTTATGCCACATCATGTGAGAGTTATCCTTCCTCCCAAACCCAAGTTCATACATGAACATGAGATACATCCCAAAAAAAAATACATGTAAAGACATGAGACATATCCCAAACAAGAGTAAATACAAGGACATAAGATATAACATGTGATTTCCAAACTCTCTTCTCAACAACCATAGTAACCATGCCTTTTTCTTATGCATTCTACCATTGAGACATAAGGCATGAGACAAGAAAATATGAATCTTTGGGTAGTAACCATACTCCCCCAAGAGAAACCAGCGTAGCCATGCTTCTTGCTAGCCTATATCATAGATCTGCAAGTGGTTTGGCAACCCCTTGCTCCATAATATCAACCATTCATCCCAATGTGGATGATGGATCTCATTCTGCAAATACTTGGTATCCTCCCATTTTAGGACACCAACCTTCTGAAACTGTTGAAGAAATTTTCACTCCATGAAATGTTGAAATGCACCTCCAATGAGGTCTCTTAATGAGACCTTCTTCTCATCCATGGCCTTCCAAAACCAATGAGGTTTTGTGTTTGTTGTAGGTAGAAGTCTCTCTTTGAGTTGTGAGATGCTCATTGATAAAGTTTCATCAAGAAAGGAGAAAAGATTTCTCATATAAAGATGTCTACCATTCATCATCATAACCTCCATTGCTTCATGAGTGAAGCTACCTTCAGAATGCTCCAAGAATAATGGGGCCTCTTTATTATCGATACTACTAAGTGACAGCGTTGTAGATCTGCAAGGTAATACATATGTTGTCTCAAAGCAATGTACAATACTGATCTCATAACCAGTCATTGTACATAGGATCATGCTCATCCCTTTTTCTGAAACTCTACACTTCAACTCAAGAGGTTGAATGTAGTCCATCCATGACAAACTAGGATAGATTTTCATCTCCTCCTTGATTAAATCAAGGTTCCTTTGTGCTGTGATATGTTGATGCTTCAAATTAGCATTTTTTTAAACCCTTGGTTATGCATTGGCCCTGATGGCATGTCCCCATATATTTCAATAATATCTACTGAAACAATATTTGATGAATGTGTATGCATACCTTGGATCAACTGATGTGTGGGAACCTATTGATAGAACACAAGAGTTCCTCTAACCGGGACAATGGTGTCTCCAATTGATGGTAAGAGAGATGGTTGCTCTTCTACCAATGTACCAGCGCTGGAATATTCCTCCTCTTCCTCATGCATCTCCTGAATCATGCATGGGAATCTATGTGTTAAGATCTCAAGACTATCTTGCAAATTTGCAAGTGTCTCTTCTCCAGATGTAAGTACTTCTGTAGCTGGTGGTGAATGTAGTGACTTCTTTTCCAGAGCGAAAAGAATGACATCCTCCTTTTTTTCCTTAGGAAATGTCTCTTTGTAGCCCATTTTTGTCTTCTTCACATCAGAATTCTTCCTCAACTTGTGAAATAAATCTGAATATTTAGTCACCTTTGCATGCTCCATGTGACTAAACCACCAATCCTTGGCTTCACCTAAGAGAAGAAGTGTTTCAATTTGGACAACCTCTTTTTCAGCCACAGGATGTAGCATGAAAAATTAATCTAACTCTTTCCTCCAAGCCTTGACATTGATTGAGGAAGACCCATCAAATGTAGGAAAATAGAATCTATTGTGCCTCTTTCTTCTATTGTTGCTATAGGATCTTCTTTCTTCTTTGAGTTCAAAGAATTCTTGGAGAGTTAGACTCTCTTTGAATGCTCTAGACTGTTCCTTGTACTCTTCAAGATACAAATTGAGAGTCTCTTGAGTCTCAGGTTCTCTTCTTTCTTTATTTCTATACCTCTCATCTTCTTTAAAGAAAGTGGGCATAGTAGATCTATGAGGAGATCTATGATTCTCCGGTTTGCTTTTCTGCTGATAGGAAGTGCTTGGACCTTCCTCTTCAAATCTTCTTCTTGGATCCTTCATTTTCCTTTCTCCCTTCATTTGATAGACCTCCTTAGAGAGATCTTGCTTATATCTAAAGAGAGGAATGGAAAATCTATCCTCCATGATAGATCTCATCTATCTACTTCTTCTTTTGATGTAAAAGATGAAGTGTCCACAGGCTAATCCAAAGATCATGCTCTGATGCCACTGTAATATCCTAAACGGGGAGAATGCAGTAATACTTAAACAAAATATAAGAACTGAAAATAAGTAAATAATAAATCTCAAGACAACATCAGAATTTACAGAGAAGTTGAGCCATTTTTTTAAATGGAGGTGAATCAGTTACACAATGTTCAGAAAATGAGTAGATCTAGCCCAAGAGAAGTCCTAGAATCACCCTACAATGGCGCTGCAAGTGGAACTATGTAATTGGTGAGCTTAAAGAAGCAATATTGCGCTATCCCTGCTTCTGTTGATATACATGTAAATGTTGCAAAGGAAAATTCAGATCTAGGGAGCTTATGAGATCTGATGATGCCAAGATTCAATATCTGGCCAATGTGATGGATTCCCAAGATAACCCAGAAAGAATTTTCTAGATCTACAACTTTGGAAAATCACCTTCCTAGGGTTTGATCCTTTATCTGCTAGGATTAAAGATCTGAAGCTAGATCTGAAAAATAGATGGCTGAAATATGTCACAAGATCATATCTAAGCTTGAAGGGTTGATCCCTCCTTCAGATCTACAAGCTGGAAGCTCTAGATCTAGCTTCTTAATCCTCCAATGATGATTACAGCTGCTGCAACACAAATTCTGATAAAAACTATGATGTAAGGGAAAGAGAGGTTCTATGCCTACTGAAATATGCTGCAATAAACTCCAGGCTGATGGAAATAATGATGGCAAGGTGAGGGGATGATCCCTCACAGGATTACTAGCTGAATTGCTATCAACTTCCTTCCTTCTTTGGATATGCAATAGGGACAGCGTAATTCTGAATGGAACTACTACTGCTAGGAGGTCAATAACTTTTGGCTTGATGCCAGATCTGATATGAAGCTCTAGGAATGCTAATCTTTAAGCCCAAGGTGATAGGAATAAACCTTCACAAGTTCTCCAGTTGAAATACTGAAGACAACCTCCACCTTCCAAACTGATCTTTATAAATTTGCAATTTCTGAATATGAATATTCTATAGAAAGTAGGAAACTATAAGTGGCACCAATGCCTGATGTAGAATGAAGTACAATACTCTTTCAAGAGCTACTCAATGAAAGAGGTGGGATTCCTAACCAAGAACACCTTGTGCTAAAAAAAACTTTTAATCTTTGATAAACAACCCAAGAAAGAAATGGAATGTCACATGAAAATTCCAGATCTAAATAGATCCTCAACATCAATAATCTCAAGCATATCTTCATTCTTTCCTTCATCTTCTTTATATAGTGTCTAAGCCTTCCCATGCCTTGGCCCTCATCTAAACTACGGTTTGCATGTGGACAAGATCCTCCCTTTTTTACTGCATTGTCTATCCAAGTCATCCATCATGTCTAGGTGCAATGTACACCCTCCCCATCATGTGTGCATTAATTTCACAACATCCTCCATCACTTCATCATGAATGCTCCATGATCTTCTGTTTGATCCCTTCAAGATCTTAGTTGACTGTGTCAGCCTCCATGATCTATCTCTTTAATGAGACATGAACTCCAATTACATTCACATTAGTAGTTACTCAACTACCTCATTATGTAGATCTAGGCTTAATTAATCCACATTCACACACAAAAAGTGGATATTTATTCATATTGAGGATTATGGGTCCCTCCACCCTTTTATTTAATTAATTCATTAAGAAAATTAAGAACTCTAATATTCCAAATATCATGTGAAAATTTGGGAATATTATAGAGGAAAAATATAGAGGAAGGAATTTTGTACTTACTTGAAAACTTCCTGCATTTTCCTCTTTGAAACCTTGCTCAGCACGCGGAGTTTGATTTTCATCTTTGCATTGTGATAAATGAGTTTTTCCTTCCCAAGAAAATAGTGTTGGTTGCTTCAAATAATCAGCCTCAAACTCAACCTTATAGTCTTCCTCTTGATAATCATATTCAATATGGCTACCTATGTATGCAAGGTCATCTATCATGTGCATTTTTTCTAAATATTTCCCTACATCCTTCTGATTTTGGACTTCATATTTGGCTGTGTTGTTGATAGAGTACATGAAAAAATAATTTTCTATTTTACGGTGTCCAAGATGGGTTACAAACTGTTTGGGTACATTGATGTTTGTCTTTAACGGAACTAATGGAACATGAGGTATCTGAACATCAAGTTCCACTTTCCTGCTAATCATATGCATCATTTCGTTGACTGTGTTTGTCAACATATCTAGATTTATCTCTGAAGATATCAATCACTCTCTTATTATTTTATCCTTCTCCACAACCTTTAACTTTGCCTCTCTATTGATAAGGTTCGCTTCCACATCAAAAACCATATTTTTCATTTCTTCAAGGGTTGCAGGGTCCCTTTCCCTTAACTGGAATGCCATCTCTGGGTCGAATGCATTTGGGTAGTGCCAAAGGCTTAGCAGGCATCGAATAGTATAACTTATTGAACCTAGCTAAAAAATGATGTACTGTCTCCCCAGGTTGTCTTTTTAAATGGTTATACACTTCTATGATGAGAAAAACATTTCTCGCGACCACCCATCTATCTAGGAAAAATTGAGTGAATTGATGAAAATTGCTAATGCTTGCAGCTGGAAGATCTTTAAATCAATTTTTAAATTTACCTTGAAATGTTAGGGAAAAAATTTTCATACGCACATCACCTTCTCTGACCTCAAAGAGATCAAGGAAATCCTCAAGAGTTTTAATGTGCTTTTTGAGCAGTGATCTTTTCATTTTCTCCATCAAATATCAGTAGATTATTGATAAAATTTGCAGGGAGGTCATGGAGGATAGGAGGAAAAAACAGAGGCTTGTATATGTCTGGGACTTTTACAGGTATAGGAAATACAACAGGAGGCTTATAACCATGTGCGAATTTAGTAGGAGCAAGGGATAAAGCCTAAGGTTCATGTTTCACTGGGTTTTCCACAAGTGCATTCCAGATGTGCACAGGTGTATAAGTATGTACATGGTCTACAATTTGGGGCTTAAATTCTTGAGGCTCATTAATTTTCCAATGATCAATGTAAACCTCAGTAGTGTACTCTTGATCAGGCTTAAAGTAGGATATAACATAGTTACAAATAAAAACAACAATCTCTTGAATCCAATTTGGGCTTGAATACTTTCTCTTTCTAGGCTGATTGGTCATGATTCAGGTCCTTCCTCCAATGGAGTCTTTGAATGTAACTGGTCTGAATTGGAGTCGCCAGGTGGATGATTTCAACTTTCTTGTGTCCGGCCTGTTTTCCACCATCAACAACCATATACCAATCTTGGAAAATACTTGAATAATCTAATTTGACTGGGGTTTTTGAGTTTTGAATAAACACTAAGCTTTTTCAATAAGTCTATCCCCAGTATGGTCACCATTAGCACTCTGTAATTTGTAATATTGGCAAGAACAAACAAAAGAGGACAACATAAAACCACTTTGGAGTCCAGGACCTAGCCTTCCTAGACTAAGAGAGGGCTCTCTCTATTTTTATGATTTAGCTTGATGGTTGTAAAAGATGATATTAGGCTAGTTATAAAAAGTTATGAGGGTTGTTTATTTGATTGATTGTGTGGTTGGAAAAATAGATTTGTGAAACTAATCCATTAGTCTATGGAGTCATAAAACGTTGAATTGTGCATCAAATTTTCAAGGGAATTCATGGGGCAAGCTAACTATGCAGACTGGATCTTACTGGCAGTCTGAATATGAGATGAAGAAAACAGTGAGTTCAGTAATAGCTAAAGAGCAGCTAAGAATTATTTAACTATACTTCAAAAGAAAACATTAAGAAAACAAACATAGACAAAATTAAGGTGCTCTCTCGGAAAATATTAATATAAATTTTCTGTTTTGAAATTAGATAAATTGATGGACATCATGAAAAGACAGAGGAAAAACATTAACACGGAGGAAAAACATCACCATTAACATAACTCAAGAATCCTGTGAACGGTCTCTTATTATTGATGCCCAGCTCAAATAGTTACAGCGTTCCAATACTTCTTACAATGCAAGTTTCAACAGGGTCCAATTTTCCAACCCCTGATACTGCTAAGGCATGTAGTATTTATCTAAAGACTAAGTCGGTTGCCCTACCTTACTAGGAAACCTTTCATTGATTACAATTTAGCAGAAAATGGACAAGTGTGGCCATGCAAGCCCTGAACAGAAATATCTGACAAAAACACCGCTTGTATAATTAATTTTGGGCAGCTCTTCATGGATCCAAAAGCTTCGATGGCTCACTACTACATCACTTCAACATCATCTTTCCACGTCATTGCCCGCACTTCACATTTGACATTTTCTATGACTTATCGCACCATAACTTAAACAATTTAACTTGCGATTTCATAACATATAAAGGTAAAACTTGCTGATATGTGATATGCGATTTAATCTCCGTTGTTGATCAATGCTCAGATCCAATGGTCCTCACTACTCCTTTGTTGTGGTTTGCCGACTTTGTCTCTTTGGTTGTGCCCGTTTGTTTCTTAGTTGTTCTTATAATACTTGACTCGTTCACTACTTTTCCCACGTTCATGACTTGCCCCGCATTCACGACTTGACCTACTTAGCATTCGCGACTCGACCCAATTGTGCACGACTTGACCCAATCACGTTCACGACTCTGCATTTCCTATTTTTCTATCTTAACTGATTATTTGCTGCATTTTCTTCCTTTGATTCTAATGTTGCTCCTCTTTGCTCCTTTTTCTTTTCTAATGGTCTAATGCTACTCCTTGCCTCTCTGTTTCTTCTCTGCCTCTCTTTTATGAATTTCTTACTGCATAATTGTCTAATCTTCTCCTTTGCATTAATGACATTTTTGGTGCTACTACTTTGTGTTCCTTTTCCATCAATGGAAATATTTCCAACACATGGTTGTGAGTGTTAATAATATTCCAGATAATGAGGTAGTATACAACATAAGTAGCAGGTCTAGGTGGTGGGGCACTAGTTGGTGAATGAAATGGAATAAGGGCAGAAATGAAGTCTGATCACCATCACACCTTATCAGCAACATTTTCCCCTTATACTGAACTGAAAGGCACATATATTATTTTGAAGCTCTTGACAGTCAGGATTTCCCATTTTTCCTGAAAATAAATGATAGACATGGAATATTATTTTTAGTATGAAAGACATGAGAAAATAATCAGTCACCTAGTGATACTGTGAAATACAGGAGTCTAACAGTTGGAAATATTTGGATGTTAGATACAAAATGGATTGATCAAGCACTGCAAAACCCTGCTCCACACCCCTGAAAATTTGACTTGACGACAACATGTTCAAAGTGTAGAAAATGACCTGGAGAAACCGTATTTTTGGCATTTCTCCCAAATCATAAGACCTGTTCATAAAATGAAGGAGGATTTTTTTCCTTGGCATATTATTGAATACAACCTCTTTCACATTTGTAAAATTCATCTCCATTATGTCAGAAACTAATTTTGAAGAAAAATTGTCCCTGTGTGCAATGTAAACCCTAGCAAATGATCACGAAGATCTAAAAATGATGCCATGGGTTTGAGTTGGCTCAAACATGGAATGGTCACCTCACTTATTAATCTTATTTTCACCCTCCATAGTTCTTGTGAATAGGATGAAACCCTAGCTAGATGGAGTGGGTAGGGAAAGTGGATTTTGGGAAAATAGGGGATAGGGATAGGGTGACTCTAGAGGTTGAGATGAGGTGTAAGGAAGCTAAGGAAAATTACCCAAAAAATTTATGAGGTAGGGTGATATGTTAGCTTTAGGCTACAAGTGAAATTTCTTGAAATGTATGAGGAGATTTACCAAAATGTGAAAATGCAGGGATTTCCTAGTTTTCATGTGGAAATGTAGTGGGAAATTATGGTTTTGATGAAAATAATGGTAAATAGGGTTGTGAGTGATAGGGAGTGTCAGGGTAGGGTCTGTGGAATATATGTGAAGTTATTAGATGGTGGGATGAGGGTTTAAATAATTGAAACCAATCAAGGATGAAAGGCACTAAAAACGTTGTGGAGCAAAACCCTAAGGAGGGAATGCACTCATATGCTAATGAATTGACTTGAGAGAGGTATTGAGAGTGTCCAATTATGGATTAGGAGGCCTCTAAATATTTTTTCACTTCTTTTGAAGCTTGGTTGACTGACTTGGATGCTAAAACCCAAAAGTGTAGCGCCTTTGGCAGAAGTGTAGCACAACACCTACGTAACACCTTAGAAGCGTAGCACAGGGAGTGTTGGCACAAATTTGATTATTTTTATTCAACCCTTGGTAGTTGTGGAGTATGATGGTGAGAAGAGAGGAGATTTTTACTTATTTCCCTACTTTTTCTAACTCCCTATGAAAATTACTTGTATGGTGAAAATCAGATTTTGTTCACATTCATTTATGACATAGTTGACTCTTATGGTGGCGAAACAAATGAGACCTAGACTCTGACCTAAATGAAGGTGTGGTGAATGACCTCAGACCCTAGATGATTGATGGATGACATGACCTATGAAATTATTATGACCATGAATGGAGTGAAGAGAGAGGCACTTCAGACCTAGACATATTCAATGAACAAAATTTTATTTGAAAAATTACTTGAATTATGAAATTTTGACCTAGGACCACTACCAAGTAAATCTGAAAGAGTACATTTGATCACTGAACATTTGGACACTAAAAACTTGCATTAGATTCATTAATTTTAGTTTAGATGTTGATTTTTGATTTGATGTAATTGGATGTATGATGGTACATTAATTTTAAAGTGACTGGATTAACAATGCACATTGATTTCATTGTAAGAACAAACAATTATTTTTGGGCAGCTAGAAAATTAAAGATTTAGGACAAGAGGGCTTGGTGGAATGGGATCGTGCCCCTTTCACTTGAAAAATGGATTGTACTCTCTTGGTGTTGGGATATTCTCTACATCTTGTCTGAGTGATTTGTATTATTATGTTTTTAGTTTCACACTTGCTACTCTTTGAAATGGACTCCTTTTGTTCAGAAATTTACATACTATATTTCACACAACTATACCTTTATCTCACTATGGCCGGCTTCTAGGCTCCTGTTTGAGTTTTTTTCCTCATAAGAGGAGGCTCGAGACTAGAAGGGAAGTTTGTTTTAACATACACTCAGTTTTGGCCAGCCTCTATGTTCCATTTGAGCTGTTTTACTCCTAAGAGGAGGCTCTGGACTAAGAAGGGCAGCATTGTATTAGACAGTTTTGGTTGCCCATGAGGGCAATGACTGAGCAAGTGATCTACATCTGCAATTTTTTTGGTTATTATGGTTGATAGATAATAGCTACATGATATGGGGATTGAAGTCCCGCGTGGCTTTCAAACAGATAGAATGTGTAAATGCATGTACACAACAAACTTTTTATTGATTAATATAAAGTTTCGATTTTTTCTGCGGAAAAAAAGAACAAACAATTATTGGAAATGTACATTGATTTTTGTAATATAGTAATTCAACCTATTAATATTGGAGATAAAGAGAGACAAGGTATGATTCTTGCTACAACAACTCGAGCTACAGATTTAAATGGTTTATGATTTGAACTGTATTTTTCATATAATCGATATGAGAAGATGACAAAACTAACACGGGTGACAATAATAATAGTAGAATAAAATATTTTGATATTTATCATAATGAACACTATTTTTAATTGAATACATTATTATTATTAACAATTTCTATCATTCAACATTATTACATTGTCACTTTGCATTCAAAATTTTTATTGCATCATTTTTCATTACTAAAGTTATTAAAAATATTTATTATTTCAACAAACTGAGGTTACTAAGAAAATTTAAAATTAAAATGACTAGATTAATCTAAGACATATTTAGCATAATTAAAATGATTATATTAATATTATATTTATTTACATATTATTGATAAAATTAAGCATATGTTTGATATATTTTCCTTGTTCACGCACGATTGAAACCAGCCTAGATCCATTTTAACTCTGGATCTATCAAGCACCGAGAGGGATCAATTCTTTCAAGGTGCAAACGTTTCCACAAGTTTTTCACTAAAAAAAGAGGTTTTTACCTTGAGATATTTGATCCCTCTTGGTGCTTGATAGATACAAAGTTAAGATGGATCTAGGCTAGTATTAATAAATACAAAATATTAATCCCATATGTGCAAGTTGGCTCATCCCATCAACTTATGGAAATGAAGAAACTATATTTTTATGAAGTTTTTTTTTAGTTGCATTGTGTAGTGTATTATTATATTATTATCCAATTTTGAGGTCATGACACACACCAAATTGGTGTATGAGACCCTTGTGTTTGTGGGACAAGGGACCCACCTCCGCGTAGTGATTTGACTGCTAAATATACGAAGGCATACATACTTTACCCCCTCTGGTTTTGAACCTATGACCTCTTAGGAGGAAACCCATGCTCTTAACCATTAGTACCACTCAAGGTATAATTAAAATGTGTTTAAAAATAAAGGTGAAGTTTAAATGCTTTATTTTTTGGTTAGAATTTGGTGATATGATTTTTTTTGGTTAGATTACAATTTATTATTGTTAAAATTACAATTTCAAATGTATAAATAGATTTAGTGTTTTGAATTTTTTTGGGGCATTCGAATTTTATAAATTTAATAAATCAAATATATCATTCCCACAATTTATCATTGAATTTTTAGCAAAATTGATTAGAAAATATGCTCGAAAAAAGAGCCAAAAATTAAAACATGTAGACTGTTAAAAAAATAAGATATTGAATCTAGTCCTGATTGTGAAAAGTTCAACATCAAGTAAAAATCTTAGGCCACATTAAAGATTTTTCCTTCTACTTTTGTTTTAACCTTGTTATCCCTCATTTTACTTGTATTGGTGCATTTTTCTCACTACCCTTGTGATTTTCATCACAAAGATAGATTCATTAGGTTGATGATGCTTTGCATGGACTGGGGTTTGTTAGTTTTCACTTGGTTCTTTAGATCGCTGATGACATCGACAATGAATTGTAAGATGCCTTGATAATGTCTTACTTGGTACACTTGCTTATCGTGGAGAAATCAATGCAATTGATGATTTAGCTTTCACATTGGTTAGAGGTAGATGGTACATGATTACACATATCTCCCTTGATATGAACATCACTAGCACATTTTGGACAACATTGTATCATAATCTTCGTTTAATTAACTTCACAGTGATGTAGATAGCTCAACTAGTCTCCCCTTGCTACACTTGATTTGACATTCTTCTTGAGGAAATTTAATATATGGTATAACATGATTTGATTTTCATGAGGTGAATGCCCTTGTTCATATTGGGCAATTGTAAGCATGGTACAATGTGGTATGATGTAGATTACACACTCATGTGGAGTTCCCTAGCCTTGTGGGTTGATTTAATACTTGTCATACTCTTCTTCAAGGATGTACCCCTTCTTAATCAATTGGTTTTGGACATGGCTTACTTGGTATATTGATTTATGGTGACACGTGCCTTATTTGATTCATTCTTCCTTGGATCTAGCACTCAAATGCATGTTGAGAGATGGTCTTATGTTATTGGTTGATGAGAGGCTTCCCCCTCCCTCCATGTAAATAGTTGGAAATTAATGGATTTCGTGCCTTTTCCATCTTCCCACTCCCACTTAGAAATTAATTTGAGAATGGCTGGAAGCATATAGAGAAATCAATGACCTCTACAAAACTAGTGAAATTTATGGGATAACAGAAAATCATTCAAGGAATTTAGCTAAGGGTGGTACTCCACTCAAAGTTTTAAGTTGGTAGTTTAAGATTCCATGGTCCTAATGAGCATATAATATGGAAAGGAATACATAACCCATTTATACAAGAATTGGATCTTTGTGGTATAGGGTTGTATGAAAACAACCATATTCAATGAGGTGGAGATCATATCCAACAATTTTGTTCACACAATAGGTAAGTTAAAGAATCCTTTCCTTAGTTAATTTTTCAGATTATTTATGGTCTCCTACATATTGGATTGTTAATTATGTTCTTTTAACAAATTCCCTAACATGTCCTTTGGGTTGGATCTAGAATGTATCTTGCAATCAATGTGTTTTGCCAAAAGATTTAGAATTTGAAGCATAGTCACTACTATCCATGGATTTTTAATGACTTTATTGCACTACTCTATAACTTATATTTGAGAAGGATTGCCCCAGGTTCTCCCCCATAATTTTGGTTTCCTTAAATTTTTTTGGTAATAGATACATAAATAAGAATGGAAGCTGCATACATTGAATTGGAGGTACTAAGCCTCACCATTCATGTCCAAAAAATATTTTGGATAGGATATTTCTAAAAGAAATAACCTACCAAAATATTGTATATGTCATCGAAGCTACCATGAAGGTTAGGGTGATTAGACAACTCCCTAGTTATCTATTTTTTAGGTGCACACACATTCCATGATTTTGGTCACATCATAATTCTGGTTAGAGAGAAAAAATAGTATCATCTAGATGTGGAACCATACACAATGCATGATATAAAGGGCATCATGGTTTATCATGTAAAATTTTTGAATTTTTATAATAATTGAATCAAATGAGAATTTGGAAAAAGAATATGTTTTGTGGATTCTAATTCCATGGTAGAATTGAATTGGAGACAAATTAACAACAAATATGAATATCCAATTCAGATATTTCCAGTTGTATCCTGTTAAACTAGTTCTAATTTTTGATAGAACTAGTTGGAGTGCAATTGTGTAGTGGGGAAACATTCTAACTCAGTGAACATCCATTTAACAGATCAATAAACCAAAAATAGCTAGTGCATATATAGAATTTGAGTTCCCCAACTATGGTGGAGATTCCAAGGTAGTGTAACATCAGTTGTAGAATAGACTTCAGTGTACAGGTTTTGCATGTAGTCAGAGATCCAACCTTGGGAATTTCCCAATCAATTAGAGGAAAATTTGTAAAAAATAGGGGCCTAATTCATCAGAATTTGTGCAAGGAAATAGGGGCTCAAGTAGAGGAAAAAATTGACCAAGTTTGGATCAAAGCTTCTCATTGAGTAGAGAGAAAGGTGATTTACTTGCAGGTTGAGCTATGAGTGAGCAAGAAATTGTAATACATTCTATATTAATTTTATTAATGGAAGAAAACTTGAGGGTTTTTTACCAGTTGGTTCCCCCTAGATAAATTTGTGTACTTGTGTATGTTATTGATGCATTTTTGTGAATGTTTTTCTAAATTGTGAATTAATTTGTGCATAGAAATAGAGTAGAATTTTGTCTCTTGATTTAGATTAAATATATTGAGCATTTGAAATTATATCACCATATTTCTTCATGGTATAAATTTAGGATTCACACTAGAACAATAATTTCGAAGGTGTTCCTCAAGAAGTTTGAATTTTCTGCTTCAGTGCAGCACGATTTCTTTAGAGTTGGGAGAATGACCTTCAACGAACTAAGATTAGAGTATTCCTTGGAAGGAAGATCGAATTTCATTATCTTGAAGGATCACATGGAGGAAGTTCTTGATGAAAATTTATTGTTGGATAATGTCAAGACAGACATTCCAAAACCAGGATTAGTTGATGCCAAAAACCTAGCCCAATGGAAGAAAGATGTAGCCAAGGTGAGGAGAATAATCTTGGAGGGACTGCAAGACCACATTGTCTCAAATATCCATGGAAAAAAAACACCTTTCAAAATGTGGAATGAACTGACAAAGCTATTCAAGAATAAAAGTAACCATATAAAATTGGCCCTCAAAGACAAACTTTGAAACATCAAGATGCAAAAGAATGATACTAGGGGTTGGTGTGAATGTTATAGAAGATGACCTGGTGAGCCTAGCTCTTCTAGGCCTTCCCAAAATTTGGCATACCTTCCAGGACCCGGTGAACGAGAGAGATAAATTATCGAATTGGGAACACTTATGCTTGTTGAGATTCAACAAGATGATGAGCTTAGTGAAAAGATTTGCCTTCACTAAGTGGGCCCGCAGGCTATTTTTGGCGCAAGTCTATTTTTAGACTATGTCTATTTTTAGACATGATGATCATATTTCAGAAGTTGCGGGATGCTATTTGTGGATGGTTGATCAAGTTTGAAAAATAGATGAAATTCTATTTTTAGAATATTGGGAAAAGTCTATTTATAGATTTTCAATCTAAAAATAGATGCATGTCGATTATTATTAGCTCTTAATAATAAGCAGACTCTAAACATCAACTTATTCTCTTGGAGCACTTCAATTCAGTGCATAGATGTGGCACAACAACGGAAAAATGAAATTACGCTATTCCTAAGCTTTTATTGGAGCTAATGCATGGAGGACTCAGTTAGAACTCAAGTGGCAGAGTTATGACACAGTTGGAAGAAGTAGTTATGGAGTTGTATTCAGTTTAACTCAGTTAGACTCAGTTGAGCTAGTTGTATCTAGTCTAACTGATTGATACACTAGTGAGAGTGGAGTGAATTGATTATTTAATTAATTCAAAAATAATAACTCATTAATCAAATGAACAATACAATAGTTAACTATAGTGCATGGCAGTTTCAGTGGAGACTAGTGGAGAGATAGGTGAAAGGGAAAGATAGACTATCTTTTGTGACTATAGTGATGCATTGATTGCATCACACACTTAGTGGGGATGCCAATGAGGATTGCGCAGTCAAGTATGGAGTAATTCAAATTCATTCAGATCTATTCTTCAGCAGATATTTCACAATGGAGGCAGGCTAGCAGGTGGAAAAGATCGGTGCATGGATTTGCAATATTGGGCCTGATTAGTGTATGACGATTGTACTGTACTGAGAGCTTGTGATAAGCTTTGTATGTTTGTATGAGATTTTCATATGATCTCCATGTTACATAATATATAGTTGGGGTTTTCAGCTTCAGGCTTTCTTGGTTAAAAACTATATTATGTGCGATTGATAATTTTTGTTTATGCTTCACCTATGTGTGCAATTAATTTTTCCGCAAAAGATTAACAAGTGGAATAGATTCAGTATCTTGCATAAATTTAAATAGTATGAGATCAGGTAGATCTTGGAAATATGCATGCTCAGTGCATATAATTCCTACATGGTATCAGAGCATTGTTGATTTAATATTGCAATTGTGAAGTGAGTTTGTGCTGGTGGACAATTCAAATTTTCTACAAAAGATTCTTGGTGCAAAAATCAAGTATACATTGAAATGTATTTCAATAGGTTGAGATTGTTGTATGCCCTTGATGGGAGCTCGAATTATATAGCCTGGAAGGATAGGATGGAGGTGGTGCTGGAGGATAATGGGCTGAAGGAGTTCATCAATAGCGATGTTCCTAAGCCGGGATATAGCGATGCTGCATTACTTGATGCATGGCAAAAGAAGACTGCAAAGACGAGGAGGATTCTGTTGGAAGGTGTGAAGGACCACATTGTGTCCAACCTTCATGGGAAAGCCCCTCCATTCTTAATGTGGAAGGCTTTGACAGTTTTTTTCCGAAGCAGAAGTGACTAGAGGAAGTTGGTGCTTAAAGACAAGCTCAGAAAAAATAAAAATGGAGAAAGGCGACAGTATTCCAAAATACCTCACCAAGTTTTTCCACTACAAGGATGAGCTAGGAAGTGTGGGGGTTACTGTTTATGAAGAATACTTGGTGAGCTTCTCTCTCCTTGTGCTTTCGAAGAGTTGGCATAGCTACGAAGACTCTGTCAATGGACGGGAGAAACTGCCAGGATGGGAGCGACTTTGGTCGGATCTTGTGCAGGAGGAGATAAGGCGGGGTACCAGGGATGGATCTTCATCAAATAATGAAGATGAAGCGAATTGTGCTTTGGCTGCCAAAGCAAGGAAAGGGAAGGGGAATAAAAATCCTTCTAAATCCAGTGCGAAAGTCAAGAAGGAGGACTTGTCCAAAGTGACGTGTTTTCACTGTCACGAGCATGGACATTTCGCCACTAACTGTCCATAGAAGAAGAAGAATAAGCAGGCTATTGGAACTACAGCCGGAGAGGCCTTAGCCTCGCAATTTGAGATAGATTTTTCTTTGATCGCATGCTTGGTTTCAATTTCCATGGGATCGGTGTGGTATCTTGACAGTGGTGCGTCTTTCCATATGACGGGAGACAAAGAGTTGTTCAGTGAATTGGAGGAGAAGGACCTCCAGATGCATATAGAGATGGGCGGCGATGGTCAGTACAGTGCGACTGGAATTGGGACCATTACCTTTGAGAGGGAGTTCAGTAATCCATTCTTGTTGAAGAATTTCATGCATGTTCCAGGTCTGAAGAAGAACTTGGTCTCAGTCGCAATGCTAGAAGACAAGGGTTATGATGTTGTTTTCAGTGAGGGAAAAGCCTTCTTTCGACATAAAACAACGAGTCAAACCAAGAAGATAGGGGTTCGAGTTAAGAACCTCTACAAGCTAAAAGTAGATGGTTGCGCTACAATGGTAGGCAAAGCAGAAGAAGTGGTGAGCCGAGATGAGGGCGAATTATGGCACATGAGATTGGGCCATCTTCACCATGGCGCTTTGAAAACTTTGCAGCAAATTTCTACTAGACTTCCCAAGGGTAATCTTGCGCAATCAGATCAGTGCAAAGGATGTACAATGGGTAAGTTTGTGAAGACCACCTTTCATGAGAAGGAGAACCGTGCTTCAGTGATCTTGGAGAGAATTCACACAGACGTGTGTGGACCATTCTTGGTTGCTTCAACAACGAAACATAGGTATTATGTGATATTTGTTGATGAATTTTCTCATAGATGCTGGATCTTCTTCATGCAGAAGAAGAGTGGAACGTTATCAAAGTTCTATGAGTTCAAGGCATTGGTGGAGAAGGATTCGGGGAAGCAGGTGAAAGCTCTAAGGAGCGATAATGGTGGTGAATACATCTCTGGCGAATTCAAAGACTTCTGTAGCAAAGAAGGAATTTGAAGAGAACTCATAACACCTCATAACCCACAGTAGAATGGGTTCGCAGAGAGAAAGAACAGAACGATTGTGGGTGCTGCATGAGCGATGCTGCATGATCAGCGCCTACTGATGCACTTGTGGGCGGAAGCATGCAACACTGTGGTTTATGTGCAAAACTGTTGTCCTCATAGAGTACTTGGCATGAGTACACTCGAGGAAGCTTTTATTAGTAAGAAGCCTGATATTTCTCATTTTAAGATTTTTGGCTCACCTGTTTACATTCATGTGACGAAGGACGCCAGGAATAATTTGGAGCCGACCGCAGAAGTTGGGATATTTTTGGGGTACACAGAAACACCCCAAAACTATCTTGTGTATTTTCCAAATAGTCAGATGCCTGTTATGTGATGGGATATAAAATTCAATGAGGTGAAAGTCATGAAGTTGTCGCTTGAGAGGGAGCTACACTTGCATGTGGAGGAGGAAATTCTTGTTCCCAAAGATGAGCCTCTAGATGTGGATTAGCCACAAGAGGAGATTCATGCAGTGGAGGAGTCCACTCATGCAAAACCAAACATCAGACAAGGCAAAAAGCGTACCACAGAAGCCGAGAGACTGAAGGTGGATGCGACATAGAATGTAGGAGTCCCTACATCACAACGCAGACAGAGAAAGTCACCTGACTGATATATTGGATACATGGCTCTTATGAGCAAGTGTATTGTGACAGAGCCATCTTATTTTTAAGAAGCAGTGCAGGAGCCCACATGGGCAGATGCCATGGTGGAGGAGTATGACTACATTGTCAGAAACAATGCTTGGGAGATTGTTCCAAGGCCAGTGGGGAAATAAATTGTAGGATCAAGATGGATCTACAAGTTAAAGCAAGCTGCTAATGGGAGTGTTGAGAAGTATAAGGAAATATTTGTTGCCCGGGGCTTCTCACAGATTGAGGGGATTGACTATGAAGAAACCTTTGCACCTGTCACATGGTATTCTTCTATACGAACCATCCTTTCTCTCTCAGCGCAAATGGGTTGGTACATTCATCAGATGGATGTGAAGACTGCGTTCCTTAATGGGATCATTGAGGAAGAGGTGTACATTGAGCAAATTGAAGGATTTGAGATCTTCAACAGCGAGTCGCATGTGTGCAGGCTCAAAAGAGCGCTGTATGGGTTGAAACAAGCACCCCGTGCTTGGTACACTCGGATCGATAGCTATTTCACTGGACTTGGCTTCAACAAGAGTGAGGCAGATGAAAACCTATACTAGATTGTGGTTAAGGGTAATATTTTGATCATTTTACTTTATGTTGATGATTTGATACTAACAGGTGATGAGCAGTTGATACACTCATGCAAGGTTGATCTTTTAAAGGAGTTTGAGATGAAGGATTTGGGCCTCCTTCATTATTTCCTTGGATTGGAAATATGGCAGCGGGAAGGTGAACTATTTGTGTCTCAAGGCAAGTATGCCTGGGAGATACTGGAGAAGTTTCACATGCAAGGCTGAAAGCCTATCGACACTCCTCTTCCAAGAAATTGGAAGAAAGAGGATGCTACATTGGCAGAGGTAGTGGATGCCACTGTTTATCGACATTTGGTGGGTTCACTCATGTATTTAGTCAATACAAGACCAGACATATGCTATGCGGTGAACCAGATTTCACAAGCGATGGTTAAGCCTACCAAGCTCTTTTGGAACGGAGGCAAGCATGTCCTAAGATATCTCAAGGGCACATTTGAGCATGGTTTATGGTACAGACAGACGGATGAGGTGAAGTTTCATGGCTTCACAGATGCAGATTGGGCAGGAAGCCCAACAGACAGAAAGAGCATATCAGGAGGGATTTTCAGTATCAGGTCTATGGCAGTTTCTTGGTACAGCAGGAGACAAAGATCTATGGTACTCATTTCAGTGGAAGAAGAATACATGGCAGCAAGTTTAGCTGCATGTGAGGCTATCTGGATGAGGAAGATTCTGGTTGGTTTGTTCGGTTCACTTTTAGATCCCATGGTGATTCATTGTGATAATCAGAGTTGCATTAAACTCTCGGTTAATCCTGTGTTTCATGATAGATCTAAACATATTGATATCCAGTATCATCAATTCAGAGATTGTGTGTAGCGGAAGATCATGTTTCTTCAGTACATTCCCATGAAGGATCAGGATGCAGATATTCTGATGAAGGCGCTCACCAGGAGCAAATTCGAATACCATAGAGGCAGGATCGGGGTGAAGGATAATCCCTATCTTGTTGAGAGGGAGTGTTGAGATTCAACAAGATGATGAGCTTAGTGAAAAGAGTCGCCTTCACTAAGTGGACCCGTAGGCTATTTTTGGCGCAAGTCTATTTTTAGATTATGTCTATTTTTACACATGATGATCATATTTTAGAAGTTGCAGGATGCTATTTGTGGATGGTTGATCAAGTTGGAAAAATAGATGAAATTCTATTTTTAGAATATTGGGTGAAGTCTATTTATAGATCGCTGATCTAAAAATAGATGCATGTTGATTATTATTAGTTTAATAATAATCACTCTAAACAACAACTTATTCTCTTGGAGCACTTCGGGCTCAAAGGGGTAAAAAAATGTGGCACAACATCTAATGTAAGGAATTACACTATTCCTAAGGGTTTTAATGAGCTAATGTATGGTGATCTGACTAGAACTCAGTATGAGTTATGACACAGTTGGAAGAAGTAGTTATGGAGTTGTATTTAGTTTAACTCAGTTAGACTCAGTTGAGCTAGTTGTATCTAGTCTAACTGATTGATACACTAGTGAGAGTGGAGTGAATTAATTAGTTAATTAATTCAAAAATAATAAATCATTAATCAACTAAACAATACAACAGTTAACTACAGTGCATGGCAGTTTCAGTGGAGACCAGTGGAGAGATAGGTGAAAGGGCAAGATAGACTATCTGTTGTGACTATAGTGATGCATTGATTGCATCACACACTCAGTGGAGATGCCAATGAGGATTGCACAGTCAAGGATGGAGTAATTCGAATTCATTCAGAGATATTCTTTAGCAAAGATTACACAGTGGAGGCAGGCTAGTAGGTGGCAAAGATCGGTGCATGGATTTGCAAGATTGGGCCTGATTAGTGTATGATGATTGTACTGTACTAAGAGCTTGTGATAAGATTTGTATGCTTGTATGATATTTTCATATGATCTCCATGTTACATAATATATAGTTGGGGTTTTCAGCTTTAGGCTTTCCCGGTTAAAAATTGTGTTATGTGCGATTGATAATTTTTGTTTATGCTTCAAATGTGTGTGAAATTAATTTTTTCGCAAAAGATTAACAAGTGGAATAGATTCAGTATCTTGCATAAATTTAAATAGTGTGAGATCAGGTGGATCTTGGACATATGCATGCTTAGTGCATATAATTTCTACAATGCTTTGATTTGGTATAAGAAAATATCAGGAGAAATACCAGAGATGGAAGTTCCTCGAAGGGAGAGGATGAAGAAAATTTTGCGTTGGCTGGAAAGGGAAAGAAGGGAAAAGGGAATAAATATCAAACCAAACAAGAATATATCCAAGCAAGAAAGAAGAAAGACTTGTTCGAAATAAAATTCTTCAATTTTCATGAATTTGAGAAAAGCCCAAACCAATGACTGTTATATCCTATGTGAGGAGGCCTACTGCTAGATCCACCTCCTTCAAGCAACCCAAGGCACCAATGGACCTCCAAAAAGAAGAAAATAGCATGCTAAAGGAAAAAAATAGCATGATACAGGAGGGATAGAGCATGCTATAGGAGGGGAAGATTGTACAAATGGAGGGACAAAATGTGCAACAACATCTACAAGAGGAAGCAACCTCCCCAAGAACCTTTCAAAAATACTTCCTAGAGCTTCCAAAACCTATCCCACAACTTAGCCCGAGGTCTTATTACAAATTCATTGAAGGAGGGAGACTAATTCCTGAAAATTTCACAATCCCACTTCTATATGAGTTGGAAATAGAGAGAGGGTGAACCCACAAATGAATGTATATTTCCAAATCAAGGAATGTGGGAAATTTGGGGTTAATGGAAAATATATTCATTGAAATAGGAAAGAGTTAGCTGATGTGAGGCTCAAGGAATCTGTCATGAAAGAACAGTTGCAAGCAGAAAACATGAGGTTGAAGGAGAAGCTTCACGAAAAAGAAACCCAACTTTCCACTATGCCAAGTCTCTATATGGAGGACATGCAATAAAAAAAAACCTTGCAAGTCCTATGCACTTTATCTCAATAAGAAATGGTTACAATTACAAATTAGAACCTTAGCTTAATATGGTTCCCTACCATTTCAAGACTATATAAATTTTATCGAATTTTGTAAGAAGTTCAGTATAGAGTAAGGGGCGAAGATGGTTGAGTTCTATATGCATAACCTCATATTGACTGATATGAACCATTGAGATTCTAATTCCAAACTACATGACATGCAAATGATGGCCCTGGAATCCTAGCTAGCACATGAGGAAACAAGAGCAAAAGAGGTAAAGAGAGTGATGGAAAGAGAAGAGAAGGAACCTCTCCAAATCAGGGCAAAGCTATTGAGCCCCAGGGAAATTATTAGCAATAATCAACTCATTTACAATGATTTTGTGCTAGCACCTAAGTACATTGAAAACCAAGAAAAATAAAAATTCACATTTTGAAGATACCTTTAGGTTGCTAGGAGAAAATAGTCTGCAAGCTTGCTAAAGGATATGGCATGTTTTACCACTCAGCTTGAAAAACAGAGAATAGCACACTCTTGAAAGAATGAAATATACCTTGGAAAAGACACCCTTCTATATAAGAGCTATGTGAAGAATGAGAATCTAATGGATGGGGTTGAAACTCAGTCCACCTTTTCTACTGAGACTGCATGAAGGAAGAGACCCATTAGAAGAGCAGAAGGAATGGATTGAAGCAGAAAATAATGCAAAATTATACCAATGAGAGGGCACTCCATCGAAGCTACCTTGGGATGTTAGGGAGACCACAAGGTCTACGAGAGAGATGAACAATGATGAATGAGTTTATTAGAGGATGAGAAACCATTTCATTAGGGGGGTGATGATGAGGCTCATTAATAGGTACAATGTAAAGGGTCATAATTCCATCCTACAACTTATTATCTCTTTCTCACATTTATTTACATTTTTGTTATATTATGCTTAGTGAGAAGGGTGAAATATGTTTTTCATGTCATGTAGCCTAATATGGTTTAATTCCAGGGAATGGAGAAATTTTTGAGACAATTTCCATGTAGGGGCTTAGAGTAGACACCGATGAGAGATTGTAGGGGGGTTTACCACCTCTTTAACTCCCTCAATAAACCCAAGATCACATAAATATATATCTCACCAGCTTAATGTAATTACCATCCAAGCAATTGAAAATCATGAGGATCCAAGCTCCACTCTTCTTGAGTTTTAAGAGACAATATTCCTATTTTATAGGTATTTATTGGTTGACTATTATGTGATGTATTAGACCTTGATTCAGTGATAATTAGAAGTTGATATTTGGTTCATTACTGAGTTAGTTTCAGAGGGTTGAGACTCTTGGGTTTCGGCCCAACCCATTGGCTAAGTCCCTCTTATGTACTTGTATATTTACTTTAGTTTCAGAAATTTGTTTAGTTTCTTGCATTTCAGTAGAAGAGTAATCCATAAAACTCTGTGATTGCAACCTCTATGTCATCTCTCTCATGGGAGCATGAGTAGAAGGACTTCCAAACACTAGCCAAATTTTTTTTGTTTATTATTTCTTGGAAGAAGAGTAGCGTGATTATCTTATTTTTCATATGCTTACTGTAGCTTAGAAGTTTTTTTTTTGCTTAGATCATAATTCTGGCATATATTAAATAAAATTTATATTCAACTCATCTTTTCCACTACTAGTTGTTTTATTTTGTCAATGATAAATGAATGGATGCATGTAATGATTTTAGGGATATTTGAATCTACATGAAAGTACACCTTCAACACCTCCATAATGGAATCCATCACTCCTTCCTCCAACATCCAAATTATGCCAGAAAAATTCTATTTTATGAGGTCATTTCCCATGAACACTGTGAGTAGCTCTTCTAGTGCAAAACATTCCCTAAAGGGGATGAGCCTGGATGGAGGTGTTGGTCACCCTTGACTCACATTCCTTCACTTCCTTCCACCTTACCACACCTTTCTCCCATCACATTTACCTCTTAAACCTTCTCAAAATTCTTCCTGTAGCGTTATAGGGATTTCTATAGCAATATAGGGCTCTTGTAGCAGCCTCTTGAAGCATACATGTAGGTACTCATTCTCCATCGAATTTTGGTCCTTGCTGCACCTGAACTTAGGTTAAGAGGTTATTGAAACCCAGATGTGTATGCATGACTAGCAAAGACTCCTAGGACACTCCAAACCTTCCTCTTTCCTTGCTGCAAAAGCATAATAACGTTAATGTTTCTTTCATCATAGATTTGGCACAAATAGGACAATGATTTACATGCAAGTGTGAGCTAGATAAATAGTAGATAGAATTTTGGCTTATGGTTTGGTAGGGTATGAAAGATAAAGTAGTTTATTTTCTGAAAAAACATCTGATAGCTAGAAATATAATTGAAGACAATGTAGTTTCTTTTCTACAAAATAGGTTAGCTTTTGTCTATTCATGATTTGTTTTCAATAAAATTTACAAGTTGAAGTTGATATAACTTTCTTTCTATTAGTTAGAAATATTTTATGCATTGTATTTTCCTTAGCTAAGTTTACATTATAAATTAGTAGGAGGAATTTCCTAGAAGCACTACTGATTAGACAATCTAGTTGAGGGTGGCATGAGTAGAGTCCATCTACTATGCATACAAAATTGTCACCTTGAATTTTGTACGAACATTGGGTTGATAAATATATTTGAGGATCCTATAGGATTTGCAACACCATTCATGCAATACCAGGGCTCACCAAGGGTTGTTAACAAGTGCCACATAGTGCTAAGGGATTGTTAGACATGCAAGGTGTTATGACATGTCAAGATGTAAACTATGTTTCTTAGTTTTTTTATGGCCATGGTTGGACGTGAGCCTTGACTTGGTAACCTGTAACTTGTTATGTGGGATAATTTGAAATTGGACATGAGTAGCCTAAGATGATTTATAGTCATTTATTAGGTTAACAATCCATAGTCTAGTTGTAGTAACCATAACCTGGTCAATTTGTTGTAGTCGAGGAAGGACTTGGTTGGGTTCCCAATTCCCAAAAAAAATAAGGGTAGTTGTGAGGGTATGATAACTAAGGAGTTTTAGGGCATGCCAAGGAATAAAAATGCATGCTAAAAAATGTGAGATAGTGCCAATGAATACTTAGGAGTGTTAGGGAGTGCCATGACATCACAAGGGGAAACTAGGTCAAAATGCATAGAAATGAATGAATAAGAGTGTGTGTGAAGGAGTGTTAGTGAATTCTAGGTGTCCCAAGGGACAAAGTGTGCTAGGAGATATTCATAATAAAAATTTCAAGAGACAAGCCTATGGTTGCAATAAGGGGCTAGAAAAATTAGATTCAAACAAAGGAAGACTTTGGTTGGGGCACAACACTATTTTTCCAATGCCTTGGTTTGGTTCCTAAGCCACAAAAAAGTAAGGCTATATATGAGGGCATGATAGCTATGGAGTGCCAAGATGTGCCAGGGACTACCAGGAAGTACTAACACATGCTAGAATTTTCGAAGGCATGTTATGCATGCCAAGACATATGAAGCGTTAAGGTCTTCCATATGTGCAAAGCATCAGGGTGTGACATGAACACATGCTAAGGGGTGTTGGGGCGAGGTGTCAAGGAAACACAAGGTAGAAACGGTTTTAAATTAAGGGAAATGAAGTGTCAATGATTTCCAGGTGTGTTAAGGATGTATTGACAAGATATCATAGACAATTACAAGGCATGCTAAAGTTCTAGGGAAGTATACCAAGATAAAAACAAGGGAGAAGTAGGTCAAAATGCATGGAAATGAATGAATAAGAGTGTGTGACAGGGAGTGTAAGTGAGTTCCAAGTGTGTTAAAGAGAGAGTGACATGGCATGCTAGGTAGCTCTAAGTCATTCTAATGTGCTAGAGAGGAGTGTAGCTAAGATGTACCAGGTTCCAGGGTATACCAACAAACGATAGGAAGTGTCAGGGAGTGCTAGAGAAACATAAGGGAGCACAAGGTGAAAATAAAACATGCAAATTAAAGATTAAGATTTTTGACGGGGAAGTGTCATGATAAGGAGGGAGTGTAAAGGTATGCTAGGAAGTGCTAAGGTATCTTAGAGGCTGAGAACATGCTGAGGATGTGCCGAGTGCTTGGGGTGTACCAATGCATTCCTGAGAGTATTATTAGGTGCCGAGGAGAAAAACAAGGGAGAACTAGTTTCAAATGCATGGAAATGAATGAATAAGAGTGTGTGATGGGATTTTTCATTGAGTTATAGGTGTGTTATGGAGGAGTGACAAGGTATGTTAGAGTAGTGCTGAATGTTAGTGTCGGGGTGACGTGCCAGATGTGACAAGTGCCAAAGTGTGTTGTGCCAATGCATTTCCAAGGAGTCTACAATTAGTTACATGGAAACCAAGGGAGAAATAGTTCAAAATGCATGGAAATGAATGGATAAGAGTGTGTGATAGGGAGTGTCAGTGAGTTCCAAGTGTGCTAAGGAGGGAATGACAAGTTTATATGCTAGGCAATGCTAAGGAATGCTATATTTCCAGGGCATTTCAAGGAATGATACGGTGTGCCAGGGAGTTCCAAAGAATGCAAAGGAATGTAGGGGATGCTAACATGTGCTACATAGTGCCAAGGGATTGCTAAAATTTCTAGGTGTTATGGCATGTCAAGATGTAAAATATGTTGCTTAGTTGTTTTATGGCCATGGTTGGACGTGAGCCTTGACTTGGTAACTTTTTAAGTGGGGTTAGTTAATATTGGACATGAGTAGCCTAAGATGATTTATAAGCCATTATTAAGTGAACAAGGCATAGTATAGTTGTAGTAAATGAAACTTGGTCAAGTTGTTGTAGTTGAGGCAGGACTTGGTTGGGTTCCCAAGTATAAAACAAAATAAGGGTAGTTATGAGGATATGATAGTTAAGGAGTGTCAGGGCATGCCGATGAATGAAAAGGCATGCCTAAAACATTCCTAAACATTCTAGATAGTGTCAATCCATTTAGATGAGGTTTTGGGGAGTGTTAGTGAATCACGGAGAGACTAGGTCGAAAGTGCATGTAAATGAGCATATAAAGTGTACGTACGGAGTGTCGATTGAATTCCAAGTGTTGTGAAACCGGCTCAAAAAATAGAAGAAACTCGATATGAAACACCTTAGAAATAAGCCACTGGGACAACCTCCAATACATTACATGAATGAACAATTCTTGGATGATACAATTTACAAAACCTCCTTTCTATATATAGGAGTCCATGGGGCCATAATGTAATCCTAGTGGGCCACAATGTAATCCTAGCCGACCTAACAATAATAATTTTAGGGCACAATAATAATAAAATGGGGGTTACAAGGGTACAATAATAACAATAAGGGGGTTACACTAACAACAATAAGGGACTATACTAGTAATATAGGGACCTAACATGCCCCTCTCCTTCAAAAAAGTGTTGTCCTCAACACTTGAGTAGCTCTAGGTGATTCTGTATAAAATTCTCATCCTCCCATGTAGAATCTTCAGTGGGTAAGTTCTTCCACTTGATGAGATACTCTGAAATTGATCGATTCCGTAGTTGTCGAGTTCTTGTTTCCGTGACTGCTTCCGGTTCCAATATGATTTTCCTTCCTCATCAAGTTCTGGAAATATTGTTTGAACTGGAATATTTTCACCTATAACCTTCTTTAAGCATGAAACATGGAAAGCTGGATGCACTCGCGAAGAAGCAGGAAGCTCCAATTTGTATGCCATAGTACCAATATTTTGCAACACCTTGTAAGGACCATAGTACTTTGGCGATAATTTATTATCCTTCTTAGCTTGCTTGAGGGACATTTGTTTGTATGGTTGTAGCCGTAAAAATACCCAGTCTCCTACGTCAAAACTTCTCTCGCTGCGATGTTGATCTGCCTGTTGTTTCATTCAATTTTGTGCCAAATTCAGGTTATCCTTTAAGAGTTGGAGAACTTCTTGCTGATGCTCGATGTGATCTTCCACTGCTTGAACCTTCGAATTTTCCCTTAAAGATGATGTGATGGGTGGTGGATGATATCCATAAAGTGCCATAAATGGGGTCATTTTTGCTGCAGTATGGAAGGAAGTGTTATACCACCATTCAGCAAGAGGTAACCACTTGACCCATTGTGTTTGTTTATCGGATACAAAACAACGAAGATATCCTTCCAAACATTTATTTACTATCTCAGTTTGACCATCAGATTGAGGATGATAAGATGAGCTATGAGCTAATTGAGTACCCAAACAAGAAAATAACTCCATCCAAAAAATTACAGTAAAAATGGGATCTCCGTCTCTCACAATAACCTTGGGTTTCCATGTAGCTTTTGAATTGTGTCCATAAATGTAGTAGCAACTGTACTTGATTTAAATGGATGAGATAATGCACAAAAGTGTGCATACTTGGTAAGTCTATCAACTACCACCATGATGACACTCTTTCCTTCGGACTTAGGTAAACCTGTAATAAAATCCATTGAAATCTCCTCCCAACGTTGACTTGGAATGGATAAAGGTTGTAGAAGTCCCGGGGTCTTAATTGTCTCCACTTTATTCTGCTGGCAAACCAAACATTCCGCCACAAACTTTTGAATATCAGATTTAAGGCCATCCCAAAAAAAATTCTTTCTTCACCCTGTGGTAGGTTTTTAAAAATCCTGAGTGTCCTCCTAAAGGAGAAGTGTGCAATTCCAGAAGAATCTTTTGTTTTAGTTGGGAATTCTTACAAAGATATAAGCGATCTTTGTGCCATAAGGAATCATTTTTCCAACTAAATGTATCAGATGTACTAGGATCTTGCTGCAACTTTTGAATGAGTGTCCATACATCTTTGTCCTTCTTCCATTCATCTCTTGCTTCGGTTATCCAATCTGGTTGGATAATAGAAATGGCACAAAGCAATGCTTCACCTCTTCATTCTTTCTTGAGAGTGCATCTGCAACAACATTAAGCTTTCCTTTTTTGTAGATTATTTCAAAGTCATAACCCAACATCTTTGTGACCCATTTTTGCTGCTCTTCTGAAGATAGTCTTTGTTCCAAAAAGTGTTTAAGACTACCATGATCAATTTTTACCTTGAAGTGTCTTCCCATTAGGTAAGTTCGCCATTTATTTAGTGCATGTAGTATTGCTAACATTTCCTTCTCATAAATAGGTTTATGTAAATAATTTCCTTTAATTGGATGACTTTCAAAAGCAATGGGTCTTCCTTCTTGCATTAAAACAACACCAATTCCATTTCTTGAGGCATCACATTCCACAATAAAGGTTTTTGTGAAGTCTGGCATAACTAAGACCGGTGCTAGGCACATTTCCTCTTTAAGATGTTCAAAGGCCTTAGTTGCTTCAGGAGTCCATGAAAATGCATCTTTCTTCAATAATGTTGTTAGAGGTGCTGCTATTCTCCCATAATTCTTAACAAACTTGCATAATACCCTGTTAACCCGAGAAATCCTCGCAACTGCTTTATGGTCGTGGGGACTTTCCATTCCTTAATGGCTTTAATTTTGTTGGGGTCTACTTTAAAACCCTCGTGAGATATAATATGACCCAGATATTCCACCTCTTGTACTCCAAAAAAACATTTGGATGTTTTTGCATATAATTGTTTCTCCTGCAATAGTTTGAGCACCCTGTCAACATGTTCAACATGATCCTTCCAAGACCTGCTGTAGATTAGTATATCATCAAAAAATACTAGCACAAATTTTCTAAGGAAGGGGTTGAAAATGGAATTCATCAACCCTTGAAATGTAGAAGGTGCATTGGTAAGGCCAAAAGGCATGACCAAAAATTCATAATGACCCTCATGAGTTCGAAATGTTGTTTTTGGAATATCTTCAGTCTTCATTCTAATTTGATGATATCCTGAATGAAGATCCAACTTGGTAAAATAAATTGCTCCATGTAATTCATCAATAATTCATCAATCACAGGAATGGGAAATTTGTCTTTAATGGTGAGCTTATTGAGCTCCCTATAATCCGGACACATTCGCCATGATCCATCCTTCTTGTGTACCAATACTACAGGAGCAGAGAAAGAACTTTGACTAGGTTGAATTATACCGCCTCTAACATTTCTGCAATCATACGTTCAATTTCGCTCTTTTGGAAGTAAGGATATCTATAAGGCCTGATGTTTGGAGGAACACTTCCTGGAATCAAATGAATAGCATGATCATGATCACGGATAGGTGGGAGTCCTTTGGGAGTTTCAAACACCTTGGAATGATTGTCCAAGACTTGTTGGAGATCTGCAGAAATAGATGATTTTGATGTCGGAACTTCTAGTGAGCATAATTGTGCAATTACGCCTCGTTGTTCTTTTTTTAGAAGCTTTGTCATGACATTAGAGCTTATTATCCTTCCCGGCTTCCCTTCAATACCCCGTAATTCGACTTCCTTTCCTTCTGAAAAAAATTTCAAGAAAAGTTCTTGAAATTAAAAGCTACCGTCCCCAAAGATTGTAACCATTGTACTCCTAGTACAACATCAGCACCTCCCATAGGAATGGAAAGCATTGGACTAGTCAATACATATTCCCCCATGGTTAGCTTGATATTATGGCATTTTCCCGAGCAATTTATAGTTCCTCCATTTGCAACCATCACTTGACATTCTGGTGCTGGGTATAGGAAACAATTCAATTCCTTGGCTACCTTACAATGAATAAAATTATCGGTGCTACCTGAATCAATCAACACTATTACCTTTTTCTTCTTGATATGTCCTTCTATCTTGAGAGTTTGAGGAGTGGTAATTCCTTCCAATTCATTACACGATATGGTCAGACTCATTTCTTCCTCTTCTAGGGCTGGTTCCTGGTGTATATCCTCTTCTTGTTCATTTTCTTCTTCCTCTTCACAATCTATGTAAAATAATTTCTTCTCAGCACACTTATGACCTTTAGTGTATTTTCTATCACAACTATAGCAAAGCCCTTTTGCTCTTTTTTCTTCCAATTGTTCTGGTTTCAACCTTGTAGGTTGTGGAAATCTAGGCGTAGCAACACTTCCTTCTTTATAAAAGCGAGTGGTAGGCTTACTTCTCGCCATAATTTTACATTCAATGTTTCTTGCCAACCTGAATGCCTTCTCCAATGAATCAGGTTCCAAAACGCGAACCTCATGTTGGATGTTATCCTTTAAAGTACTTATGAAGAGATCAATCCTGTCTTCCTCTGGAATATCAGTTACCCTTATATTCAATTTTTGGAAGTCCTCAATGTGCTCCCCCACTAAACCCTTTTGTTTGAGATTTACCAATTGGCTAAAGAAGGTATTGCTCTTTGTATCCTCATAATGTGCTATCATTTCCTCCATAAAAATTGACCAAGTGACAATTTTTTTATGGGAGCAAAGCCATAGATATCATACAAATGTATTTTGTTCTAAACGTAAAGTTGCAATGTGTACCTTTTGTGTGTTTTGCACATTATGGAGATCAAAATATTGCTCCATCTATAGTATCCATGTTACAGGATCCTTTCCATCAAACTTCCTCATATCCATTTTTGGAATATGGTGGTTCTTCCTGCCAAAATTATAGTTTATGAAATCACGATTAACATTTATTTTGTTCTCATAATGAGTTTCCTCTACTATCTTTTCACCATTAGGAAGCATTTCTTGTATCAACTTTGTCAAACCTTCCATGTCTGCTTTTAGATCATTCTTCATGTTTTCCATCTTAGATTCCATGCCAGCTTCCATGTCATCCATCTTAGCTTCCATTCCATCCATCTTAGCTTCCATGCCATTCTTCAAACCATCCATATTATATTCCACGCCTTTCTTCAAACCATCCATCTTAGTTTCCATGCCTTTCTTCAAAACTTCCATGTCATTTTTTGTTGCTCTTTGCGAGAGCGAAATTTGTTGCACTTTCTCTTGTAATTTTGATATGTTGTGTTGCCATTCTTCATCTTCATGAGTCATAGTAGAGCCTTCTAAAGGCTTAATGGGTGTTGAATTATTTTTAGGGGCCATTTTTTAATCCAATACTAATATCTATTCTACAATATGCCCTCGTAATCAATTCAACTTGATTCTTCAAACAAGACTTATGCAATTCGAAAAAGAAAAATACACACCTTTTACTTTCTTTTGAAGAGCTCGATATTGAAATTGAATTATCTCTATAATTGCAGATCCTCAATATCTGAAATTCATCCCTCTAGTAGCCCTCTCAAGCTTCTTTCAAATTCCATAGGTATGACTTGATTTGGATTCTTTAAGACAAAGTTATGTCCAAACTCCCACAATGACCCAATTATGGACTGGTTCAGTAGATTGAATTTGTATGACTTGCCACATGTCAATGTTTCCTCCTTTGGCTCTGAAATTAATAGAAAAAACACTACAGTCCGTGTACTTACGTCCACTTTTTACAACATTCCAATCCAATGCTCAGAGAGAGAGCTATGAAGATTTTCCCACGATCACCTCTTTGAGATGAAATTCAGAAGCCTGAAAAAGTCCTAACTTCCATAGATCATATCTCCAAAAATGTTGCGAACCAAGATCTGAAATTTTTCAACGCTGTTCCTTAGGATTTTTTCTTCGCACTCTAAAAATTTTAGCTTCTGAACCTTCGCAGAAAAAAAAGTTATAGTGAAAATTCCATGATGACCTGTTTAGGTTAAATTCAGGAGTCTGCAAAACGACCTAACTTCCGCAGATCATATCTCCCAAAATATTGCGAACCAAGATATTAAATTTTGTGATGATTTTCCTCAGGATTGCGGCTTCACACTCTAAAAATTTCAGCTTTTGAACATTCGTAGAAAAAAAGTTATAGCGAAAATTCCACGATGACCTTTTTGGAGCAGCGAAACCCTAGAATCCAAAGCTCTGATACCAAATGTTGTGAAACCAACTCCAAAAATAGAAGAAAAGAGATATCAATGCCTTATAAATAAGCCACTTTGAGGGGGCAACCTCCAATACATTATATGAATGAAAATTTCTTGGATGATTCAAATTACAAAACCTCCTTTCTATATATAGGAGTCCATGGGGCCACAATGTAATCCTAGTGGGGTCACAATGTAATCCTAGCTGACCTAACAATAGTAATTTAAGGGCACAATAATAACAATATGGGGGTTACAGGGGTACAATAATAAAAATAAGGGGGTTACACTAACAACAATAACGGACTATACTAGTAATATAAGGACCTAACACGAACTGTCCCAAGGAAAAAGTGTGTTAGGATAATTTTAGAATAGGACTTATAGGAGGAAATCCTATGATTTCAATAAGGGGATGGAAAAATAGTTTCAGAAAAAGGGATACTTTGGTCTAGTCACAACACTAATTTTTCAACGACTTGGTTAGGCTCCCAAGTTGAAAAAAAAGTAAGGCTATCTATGAGGGCATGCCAACTAGGGAGTGCCAAGGTGTGTAGGGAATTTTAGGTTTTCCTCACACATGTTATGCAGTTCTAAGGAATTTTAGGCATGCAAAGACATGCCAAATGTTAATTCATGCCAAGATGTGCTAGGTTCTAGGGTGTAGCACCAACGCATGCTAGGGAGTGCTAGGGAAACATACTGAGGACTAGTTTCAAATGCCTGGAAATGAATGAATATGAGTGTGTGATAGGGGGTGTTAGCAATTTTTAGGTGTGCTAAGGATGGAGTTACAAGTTATTCTATGTAGTTCCAAGGCATGATAAAGTTATAGGAAAGTATGCCAATATGTGCAAAGTGTCAGGGTGTGCCAAGGACTGCTAGGGAGTGCTAGGGAAACAATAGGGAGCACTAGGTCATAATGGATGGAAATGAATGAATAAGAGAGTGTGATAGGGAGTGTAACTAAGTTCCAAGTGTGTTAAGGAGGAGTGACAAGGAATTATTGGCATTTTTAAGGAATATTAGAGTTGTAGGGTGACATGCGGCCAAGATGTTCCAATGCATGCAAGGAAGTGTTAGCTAGGAGTTACAAGGAAAAATAGGGGAGCACTATGTCAAAATGCATGAAAATGAATAAATAAGAGTTTGTGATTGGAATTATCAGTGATTTCCATGTGTGATAAGGAGGGACTGGAAAGGTAAGTTAGGTAGTGTTAAGGCATGCTAGAGGCTAGCGTGGCATGCCAAGAATTCCTAGGTGCTAGGGTGTACTAACATGTGCCAGAGAGTTTCAGTTAATTTGAGTGTGCCAAGGATGAAGTGTGTTAGGAGAAGTTCATATTAGGATTTGCAGGAGGCAATCCTACAATTGAGATGAGGGGCTCGACATAACAGCTTTAGACAAAGGGAGACTTTGTGTTGGGCACAACACTGTTTTTCCTTTAGCTATTATTTTTATATGACATGTGGCACACTTTGGAAGAATGCTCATGTTTTAAACTATTTTATACAGTTAAATATTGTACATTGTTGTGTATACGTTTAGGGGAACTTGGCTTGTGTCAACTTATATCTTGTGTGTCTTGTGCTTCTTATGGTTCTTGCAAACTCTCAGTTAATGCTCTATTATTTATATGAACTAGACATACATGTAAAATATTGCCTATGTAAGCTATGTTTCTTAGTTATTTTATGGCCATGGCTATATGTGATCCTTGTCTTGGTAAGTTCTTAAGTGGGACAAATTGAGCTTGGACATGAGTGGCCTAAGATGAGTTATAGGCATTTCTTAGGTGAACAAGGCACAATCTACTTGTAGTAGGTGCAATTGGTCAACTTGTTGTGGCTGAAGCAGGCCAATGTCACATGAAATGCAATAGCTAAGGACTTGATTGGGTTCCCAAGTCGTGAGAAAATGTAAGGCTAGTTGTGAGGGCATGAGTGCCAAGGCATGCTAGGGAATGCTAACATGTGCCAGATAGTGTGAAGGCATGTCAAATATGCTAAGATGTGTCAAGTGCTAAGGCATGCCAAGATTTGCAAGGGTGTGACAATACGTGCTAGGGAATATCAAGGCAAAAAAAATGAGAAACAAGTTAAACTACAAGGAAATGAACACATAATAGGGTTAATAAGTCATCAATTTACTTTTTCCAAGAGGGGCATGCTAGGGACATCAACTCTAGGTGTCAATAGGTGCTAAGTTCCAAGTGTTACTATATTCTAAGTGCCAAATATTACTTTGTTACTTTCATATACTTTACAATAATTTATCTCAAATAAATTTAATATTAAACCATGCCAAAGCATACGAAAGCATCTCAACAAATTCTAGACATTCTCAGACTTGCCAAGTGCCAACACATGCCAAGTGCTAATGTGTGTTAGGGAGTGATACACATGTTATGAAATGGCAGGGCATGTAGAAGAGTGTTAATGTGTGCCAGAGATTGCTAATGCATGTTGAGGAGTGTTAGCGAGTACTAGGGAAACACAAGGGAGCACTAGATAAAAATGCATGGAAGTGAATGAATATGAGGGTGTGTTAGGGAGTGTCAATAAGTGCTAGCTAACATTCCAAGTAGTGAGTGACAAGGTATGCTAAGAAATGGCAATGCATGCTAGGGAATACCAAGGCATGTAAATAAGTTACAGAGTGTTCTAGGGAGTTCCAATGTGTGTTAACATGTTCCAAGTAGTGCCAAGGCATTCCATGACATGCCATATGCTAAGACCTGCTAGGATGTGTAGGGTTCCAGGGTATGTCAATATTTTTCAAGGAGTGTTAAGGAAAAAAAAGGAAGAACCAACCTAAAATGAAAGGAAATAAACACATAAGAGGGTTAATAAGTTATGAATTCATATTTTTCAAAAGGGGCATGCTAGGCACACTAATAATAGGTTCTAATACATGCAAAGTTCCAATGTGTGCCAAGTGATAATGTATATTAATGCATGCCAAAGTGTTCCAAGGCATGATAGGGACTACAATGCATGCCAACACATGCTAGGAGAGTACTATGCAATGCTAGGGCCTGCCAACATGTGCTTGGCTGTCCTAGTCATGGAAATATTTTCTAGGTACAAAGATGTTCCAAGACATGTGAGGTGCCAAGGAATGTTAGTGTGTGGCCAAAGCATGTTAAGTTGTACCAAGAGTGTTGAGGAGCGTTAGGTATCTCTCATTAATAGAATTTATAGAGCTTGATTATGTATTAAATAATATAGTTCCTACGCACACTAGTGGTAATAAACCTAATAAAGATGAATAATGTGTTGACTCATAGGAAAACTATATTCTCATTACTTGATGGAAATGATACACACTAATTACTTCTTAAAACATTGAATGACTCTAACCATTATGGCCTTGGACACATAATGAAAAAGAATCCACAACAATGGTCTTAAATCATTATCTTTTGACAAAAAATATACTAACATGCACATAAAATCATCAAAAACTCATTGGAAGGATCAATGATGACGAACATTTGTTGTCTATCACCAAAGTAACCAAAAAGAACATTGGTGAGGGTCAATAAAAGATCGTCACTAGAAGTGTCACTAAAGAGAGAATTAGTGATGGGCCTTTAACAACCGTCACCAAAAGTGTCACTGAAAATGGCTTTAGTGACAAACCTTAAATGACCATCACAATATGCACTTACAACAACGTTTTTTTAAATATCGTCACCATATGCAACATTGCTAACGAACCTTAAAGGTTTGTCACATGCATGACCCCCACTAATGACCCTTTTTGTTGTAGTGTTAATTTTTTTTTATGATGGTTAGACAATTGCAACACAGATATTAGTTCATAGAGTGTCCATCTTGTGATTATAGTCACATTGGAATATGTATAATGGTCATTAAATTTACAAAAATAGTTGATAATAAGGATTCCAAGTTATACTGATCGATTTATGCTCATTTTAATTTTTTTCCAAAGTAAGTGATTTTCTTCAAAACCCTTACTCTATTTTAAGGGTTCTAGTAAGATTTTTTTTACATGAAAAGATGACAATCCTACTATTGAAGAATACCAAAAATATAACAAATCATTATGCCCAAAATATTTGCGATCTTGACCATGGATTTATTTCCAAGGTGAGGTTTCCATATGGGTGCACTCACTTAAATATGATCATATGATGTCACTTTCCAGTGAAGAATTTGAAAAAGTCCTTTTGGAAAAATGGTCTCATGCTAGAAGACAGGATAATGATACACATAAGAGGTTATTTATGGTGGTATCTCCTTATTACAGGTTCATGGATGTATTCAGAAAGATAAGATCATTGTTTCTATCAATCCTAGTTGCAAGAATAATTTTATCAATGTTAATTTGGCGAAAAAAAAGAAAGTCCTAGTAAACCATATTGAGCACACACAGGTTGATGATGAAGATGTTCAAAGTTATAAATATCTGAAGATTTTTATGGATAAGTATGTGAATATTTTTATGGATAAGTATGTTTTGCATTCTGATTTTAATGCTTTAGATATGGATGATTTGGATGTTGTTTTGGGATACGCTTGGATGGAATCCATTGGTACCCTTCATATTAATGTGCAAAAGAAGTTCTTGAAGCTCTAGTATAAAAAGAAGAAAATTACATTACAAGATATTTCCATCAGTAAATAGTTAAATTCCAAGGAGGCCCAAGCAGAAAACTCTACAGGCACTGATGCCTCAGATGAGGAGTCCGTAGTGGAAGTAATAATGGAAGAAAAGAAACCAAAGCTGGTACCACAAAAGGAACTAGATACCACTTAATATCCATTAGGCCAGGAATTGAAGATAACAACATCAACATTCAAGGTTTCACCATATCACCACCCGCACCACCCAGCAAGAAAAAAACCAACAAGCTTGCACAATATTATCAACGAGGATATGTGCAACTGGAAGACACATAGAGAGGCAGTGCAAGCTACCTGCGACACATCTCCACATGGGCACCATAAGAACCAATTTCCATCTCAAGTGACCGAGGAAATGGCTAGATTGAGTGTTCACCTTTCTATTGGATGGATTGATGCGGGTGCATGGTACCAGTGGACTACCCCTTTGAGTATATCTTATTATTTGTGTGTTCTCATGTTTTGGGGATGAAACATGCTTAAGGGGGGTAGAATGTAGTATACCTAGGGGGATAATATGGATTACAAAGGGAGGCACCAAAGGGAAATAGAGGGAGGTACACAAGGAAATAATATGATGGAATAATGATAAATAAATGGGCCATAGTTAATAAATAAAGTGGCTAACCCACATTATGCAAAGGGACCACAAGTAGTTAGGGAATAATGTGATAAACACATTGTAATGGATGTATAGTGTTGAGAGACCCATGGTAATTACCCATGGTATTGTATGTATGAAGCCTATATAGAGGCTAGAGACTCTCCATTGAGACATTTCAAGTATGGGTTTTGTATTAACACTCATTACCTTGTGGAGTGTTATCCTTTCTTAAGGAGCGATTATATGGTGTTATCCTAACTCAAGGGTTTTTTGAAGATCTTAATAAAATATATTTCCATTATAACAATCTCTTGTGTTATTTCTTTGGCATATTTTGCATTATTATATATTTGCAAGTCATATCTACTAGAAATAGAGACGATCATTGTTATTAGTCGCCCTAGTTGCAAGCAGAATCTAATCAATCTCAAATTGGAAAAACACTTGCAAGTCCCAACACAACATATTGCAAGCACACATGTTTATGGGGTTCATATTCAAATATTTAAGGACTTGAAGGTGACCATGGATAAATATGTATTAAATTTTGATTTTTATTCTTTAGACATGGATGAGGTGGATATTTTTTTAAGTTATCCTTGGATGGACTCAGTGGGAACCATCAATATTAATGTACAAAATAAATTCCTAAAGCTATGGTATAAAAAGAAGAAAATTACCCTGTGTGATATTTCCATTAGAAACCAGGAAGAGACTATGGAGGCAGAAGAAAAAATCTCTTATACCAGGAAGATACTATGCAGGCAAAATAAATAATAAAACTAACACATTATATGATGAACCTTTGATGATAGAGAACCAAACAAAAAAATCAAACCAGGTGCTATAAAAATCACTACACACCACTCAAGGACCAATAGTGGAAGAATTAACGAAAGATATACCTTCAGTTAAAGCTTCAGAATATCACCACCTGCATCACATAGTAAGGAAAAAACCAACAAGGTGACAATGGCTTAGAAATTAGGAAAATAAACCCCTAGACGACACACAGAGAGGTGTGGTGATCCACCCACAAAAAATCAACACAGAGGAACCACCAGAACCATATTCCATCTCAACTGAGTGAGGCATCGATTATATCAAATGATCATCTTTCTTTTGGATAGCTGTATGCATGTGCATGGTACTAGTGGACTACTCTTTTGAGTAGATCTTATTATTTTTGTTCTTCTCATGTTTCAGGGATGAAACATGCTTAAGGGGGGTGGAATGTAGTATACCTAGGGGGGATAATATGGGGTACAAAGGGGGATACCCAAGGGAATTATGTAATGTAATAATGTAAGGATGGTAAATAAATGGGTCATAATTAATAAATAAAGTGGTTAACCCACATTATGCAAGGGACAAAAATTAGTTAGGGAATAATATGATATGGCCATTGTATTGGATGTATGGTATTGAGAGACCCATGGTATTATATGTATGAAGCCTATATAGAGGCCAAAGACTCTCCATTGAGACATGTCAAGTATTGGTTTTGTATTGACAAGAATATGGCTTGTGGTGTTATCTTCTTGTTTAAGGAGCAATTGTATGGTGTTACCCTACTTCAAGGGTTTTCTGAAGATATTAATAAAAGATATTTCTATGATAGAAACATCTTGTGTTATTTCTTGGGAATATTTTGCATTGTTATATATTTGTAGGTCAGATCCATTACATGTCAAAACTTCCGTCGCAAGACCGATGCCTACATTGAGATTTTTTCAACAAATTTTAAATATTGGCGATGTCTCGTGTCATCAGAACACGCATTAGAATGCTGGTTTTGAAGCCATTAAAAAAAAAAAAATGATTCCCAATATTTTTTTGCAAATTGTTTGTCATAATATCTCAACCACATGTGGTTTATTGTACTTATATAATATCAGCTTTTATAGTCCCATGGGAGGAATGTAGCTTCATTCCTACATCATATAATTGGTTTTCAAATATCTCTATTTGTAGTAAATTCAATTATTTTAATAAAGTAATCATGCAAAAGTATATCCAATGCATGCAACCTATTTGAAAAAATGCCAAAATAAAATGAAGTGCCATGGAACTCAATAACATTGGAGTTTTTTGGGCATGGGGATAATGAGGAGGCTTTGGAATTGTTTTCTTTTTCGAATTTCATAATAGAGTTGAAAACCTAACTAGATTCATATTCAGTAGTGTTCTAAAAGGAAGTGTTTGTAGTAGAGAGAAAGGATTTGGGAAGCAATTCAAGAGGGAATTCATTAATTTTACAATATGAAAAAAACATAAATATAGAAATTGCAATCATTGAAGTTGTAAAATAGGGGATATGGATCTTGTGCACAAGGTGTTTGATAAAATTTCCACACAATATGTGTATGCATAAACAATGTGATCCGAATGGAAAATGACATCAACTCATGGTAGTCATCTACCCATATTATCCATCCACCCATGGAATTTACGCATGGTATTGTAAATGGCATCAACCCATGGTATTCATCCACCCATGATATTTATTTTCCCATGGTATTGTAAGTGACCCGTGGTATGTATCCACCCATGGTATTTATCCACACATGGGATTTACCCATGGTATTGTAAGTGGTATCTACCCATGGTATTGGCCTATGGTATCTACACATGGTATTGTAACTCAAAAAAGGCTATAAATAAAAAGCCTCAGTTTGTAAAAGGACATATTGTCCACCACAATGTAGCCTCTACAGTTATTCTCTGTTTTAATAAAACAAGTTTCTTGTGGTTTTATTTTCTTTGTGTTCTCTTTTTTTTTTTTGGCATTCTAATTTTGCAGATCTTGTCAGATCTATTTCAACTTTTTAGATCTTGGGGTCTCCCCCCAAAGATTCAGATTAGTGGTATCAGATTCAAGTTACGCCTCCATGGGAATGAGGGTTTGAAACATATTTCAGTTTCAATATTTTGCAACAATCTTCAACAAACTCCATGAATTTTTTTTTGGGCGGTGAGTTTGCAGATCTGATATGAAACTTTTGGTGAAAATTTTACAAAAAAAAAAGTCCAGATCTAGATTCCTTTCCATAAAATACTCAAAAAAAAAAAAAAATATTTGGCTGAATTGGAGTTCGGATGAGGGAGATATCACTGATTCAAAATCAACAATGTTGCAGCAATTGTTTTGACGACAATTCATGGATGGCGTCTCTCCTGTCATTTTTAACAATTTTCAGTGCAAAATTTCAGAAGAATGGATATATATCTGAGATCCTCTTGAAAAATCACCCAAGTTCAAAAAAAAAATCGGTCGAATCGGAGTCCAGATGTGGAAGTTATCATTGATTTAAAATCAACTATTTTTTCAGAAATTTTGTGACGGCGAGACAGTTCCAGCGTGAATCTGAGAGTCTAGAGTCTCCAAATAGTGGTTTCAAACACATGAGAAGATGAAAAATGATCATTCCATTTCCAAAAATAGGTTATAATAAATATTCTGAGTTATATTGACCGAGTTATGCTCATCTTAAATCTGAAGCAACATTCAGAGCGGGTTCCCTTTGGAGACGTGCCCTCCCACCCCGCTTTAGTAGGCACCTGCTTCACATTCATCGGTTTCATCATATCAGTGTTCGGCTTGGGTTATTTAGAGACGTGCCCTCCCACTCCAAGCTATGTAGGCACCTGCTACTTCATCACCAATCAGCATCACGGTTATGGGTCAACCACACAAAATCATCTTCATCGAGGTCCATTTGCTAGGCCGCACACTGTCAATATCACAGTTGGTCACAATCATTACAGGGTATCTCTATCCTCGGATCTTCGTCATCACGGTTATGGGTTAACTACACAAAACCCTTCTCTTCAATGGCTCTTCATAGTCAACAAAGGCTTCTCAGGAGGGAACTTCACGCAATGGGGACCATTGCTTCTTAAGGAGGGAGGAATGATCCAAATGGAAAATGGCATCAACCCATGGTATTCATCTACCCATGTTATCCATCCACCCATGGTATTGTAAATGGCATCGACCCATGGTATTCATCCACCCATGATATTTATTTGCCCATGGTATTGTAAGTTACTCATGGTATGTATCCACCCATGGTATTCATCCACACATGGGATTTACCCATGGTATTGTAAGTGGTATCTACCCATGGTATTGGCCTATGGTATCTACACATGGTATTGTAACTCAAAAAAGGCTATAAATAACAAGCCTTAGTTTGTAAAAGGACAGATTGTCCACCACAATGTAGCCTCTACAGTTATTCTCTGTTTTAATAAAACAAGTTTCTTGTGGTTTTATTTTCTTTGTGTTCTCTTCTTTTTTTTTTGGCATTCTAATTTTGCAGATATTGTCAGATCTATTTCAAATTTTTAGATCTTGGGGTCTCCCCCCCAAAATTCGGATTACAATGTCAATGGAAGAATCCTCCAAGACTCAAGATAATTTTCATAGTGATTCAAGTCTCTTGTTGTTTCAATTATCATTACTATTTTGTACTTAGAGAATCATATATATTGGGATATTATGGAAAGTAATAGAAAATGCATGGAATAATCCAAGAACAAATTGTATCCCACTGTAGGTTCTTAAATTTCATTGATTTTTTTAGTATGGAGAAAACCCATTTGGTAAGTACCAATTAATGGAAGATTTCCATAAAATAGTATAGGATCCTAAAATCACCTATATCCTAGTAGCCTCTATAGGAAGCTTAAGAAGGTAAGAATATACATATTTGAATCATTAAAAGAACCCTTCTTCACACACACAAAAATTGTTTTTATGGGTGTATTTAAAATGCACATCAAGTGTTAACAAAATTTCTCAATGAAACATTAACATATAATCGTCATGCCGGTGACATATGTCCTTCATGGACATGCCTAAAATTCCTAGAAACTGTATCAATAAATGAAATTAGAATCCATCCATGTCAACCCTAAGTATTTCACCATTATTTTCAGTGTTTGTGCTTGTTTCAAACTAATGAAACAAGGCAGGTGGGTCCATCCCCACATTATCAAAACTAGGTCAAGTTCAATTTTCTTGTTTGGAATAGACTTTTTAGTGTGTATGCTAGTGAAAAAAGGAAACTCATATCGTAAATAATCTAGATCATGAAATAATACCAATGATACATGCCACTTTTATGTATTAGATATTGTGACAAAGATGGTTGAGAAAATATTTCATGCACTCTCAGTGTTTATTGCATCATAATAGAACCCCCTAGTTGTAACACTATACCTATACAAATTTAAAGAGGATAACCATACAAAAGACTTGAAATCATAGAGAGTTACAAAGATAAATTCATATAATGAAATCCTTTCTAGTGACAATGATGGAGATGTAGTAAAAGAAAACAAAATATTAAAGATAGAAATAACTCCTCCAAGGACATAGAATGGAAAATGTAGAGTTGATATTTGATTCTTTCAGATGGGGTATGATGCATTTAAAAAGAGAGAATCAAGTCTAACACATAAAATTTTTGCTTCACATTTATACCATGAAAGTGAATCATGTTGACCTTAAGCAGGACAAGTGATTATTCCATTCTCATATGTGGGTCAATGGGATCCTTTCCATATCATCATGGATAATTGGGAACAACCAATTATGGTATACTCCTTCAAGTCACTCCATTTAAAAAATATGTTGAATCCAAAAATTTGCATGAAACAAATCCTCGTCCACTAGTTTCTTGAAACAATGGCCACATTATGGGCTCTTTCCCTAAGGAACCAATCGATGAGCACCATCATTAGGTACATTATAAGTGGTTAATTGCCACATGTTTAGCCTAATTATTCTCTCTTTATCCCATTTAATTTCATTTTTTCATGTTTTTCTTAGTGATAATGTTGTATTAAGGGTTGTCATGCTTCGAGGCCTAATGTGGTTTAAATGCAAAAAATCAAGGGAATAATGCCAATTTTTTAGGAATATTGTACAATCATGGCTTATAGTAGTGTTGGCATGAGGGATCCTGACCCAGGTTCATAGTTAATGTTAACCAACAAAATCCTCTTACTACTGGCCCTTTGGCCATGACCTACTTGTGCAGGTCAAAGTCTCACTTGAAGCAGTATGGGGGGGGGGGGGGTGTTGGAACCATGTTTCCACACCCTGAGAGAGAATAAATGATTTGGGTGCTGTCAAATCTAAAAAAACTGTGATCTGAACTTGGCAACAAAAACCCTAACGAGAAACCCTGGCCAGGCAGATTAGGTCAATTTACAAAAATTATCCTGTGTGCGCTAAGATACAGATTCCACTATCCTTTCAATAGTCTTTAATACATAACATTCATCTTCAACAAAAATAGATCCATTCATTTATCATTCATCTAAGGTAGAAGACAGTTGCACAACCAATCCAAACATAGATAACACAGTAAACAGAATTAACATATAGAAATAGATCATAAAGCAGATTATAGATGCATTTTATTCTTAGATTTCTTCCAAAACGTTCCTTTATTCATTCACAGTTCAGATATTCATTACAATACTTTCACTCTACTGGTGCGAATAGCTAGTGTGGTCCACACATAGCAGGACTAAGGTCTCTACGCACACAACCAACAGGAGCCTTCTAAACCCAAAAAAGTTTTCCTTTAAGCTCAGAACATCATATAAAGAATCAGTCAGAATTCTTACTTTTTATCTACTTGACTCGGTCTAGACCCTATTTATACCTTTAGCCTGTGCTCATCTATTGTCCGCAAACTGTGGTTTGTGGCCCCTAGTTTTACCCTTTTGCCCATTACAACTCAAGAGGGGATTTGACCCACCCCAAAGCCCCTTGACCTGTGACTTTCTTAGCGCGCACAACCTAACTTACAAAAAATTACAAAAAAATACTATATTTTTATCCCAAAAATTGGTCGTAAGGGATCCCGCTCCAATAGGCCCCCAACATAATCTTGTGACTCGTCCCAAGTCACAGTGGTGCTGGGTTATTCATCTTGGTCTACAACTCTTTAATGGCAGCGACAAAGTATGGCAGGATGCTTGCGCTCTGGTCATCTGCACTTTGTGATGTGTCCACTAGCTTTTGCGATGTCAACCCTTCAGTGGCTAGGTTGATGCTTTGATAAGTCTAGTTCAAATTTTTGACAACTGCATCCAGATCCTGCGACAACTTCATCACCTCGTCAGCCCACGACTTCATGTGCTTTTTCATGATCTGCTACTTTCTCCATAGCTCCTCTACTTCATCGAGCAAGATTTGTCTAGTCTGCAAGCAGGCCATGTGTTGAGAAGGTACAAACGTAGGCATGGAATCTTGAAGGTCGTCAAATGCTTGCTTCTTAGCACACAATTCATGAGAAATATTCTTGAGTAGTGGATCTGTCTGCACAAAGGTCCACAGTCCCATGGTTGTTTCGAGTAGTGCGAAGCCCTTGTCAACCGTGGTGGCGATAATGTTTTATGCTTCCTTGACCAAGGTCGCCCACTGCACGTGTACCTCAGGGGGAGTCTTTGGCTGCAGCTTAGCTTGTAATGCGATGATCTGCTACTCAAATTATGCTTTGACTATCTGCACCTCCGACTGGGAAGCCTTCAGTGTGGCTTACAGACTCTAAACTTTTACTTGCGACACAATTGATGTAGGAATGGCCACATTTGGAAGGCCGCCGCACAATTTGTCAATCAAATGCTCTAGCTCTGTGTGCTGATCTAAAACCGCCTACTTCACTGACTAGGCTTGGATCAGCTCTTTAGTATTTTCCGTAACATTCTGCTCAGCTTCTCTCAACTGCTCCTGCATACACACCTCCCTGTACTACATCTCATCTTTGATGATGGTTTGAATAGCATGTAGCTTTCCACTAGGCAGCATGGATAAGTCTATCCTGACCTCTGGTCAGGTCTACACCTGCGCATGAAATTTTGGCTGCTCCAAAGTGACTGCAATGCCAAGGAAGGGGCAGATCATGATGTCTGATGTGGTGATTATCATTGTTGTAGGCTGGCTCACTTGAATCGGCCTCGCTTCATTCACTCTCACTTGTATAATATCAATCTTAAACTGTACTACCTGCAATCCTAAATGTAATTCATTAACCGTAGCCTTGTACTTCTCTTCCATGGTGGTACACCTATCTTTAGAGGCAGATGCAACTACATCTACTATCTTGTCCAGGTCATCCTCTGTCAGAGTGAACTCCTTCATTCCTCTAATCTTAGAGCCCTTTCTCTTCTTTCGCAGACCCTTGGTGGTTTTTGTGCCATGCTTTGTTCCTCACAGAGACTCTGTGTCAATGCCATCCAACCCATCGAGACCTCCAAGGTCCACATCAACTTCTCCTCGAAGATCTTGCTCTATGTATTTTTTTGCTTCTTGCTCGGGATCCTTTTCAGCGTCCTTTTTATAATCCTTGTCTATGCACACCTCTGCATCTTTTTCATTGCGTGGCTCGACTTCTTTTTCTTTACCTCCTAGAGTTGTCTCTTTTCCAGAGGTGGATGCTTTAACGAGCTGGGTGGAGCCGAGCCCTATCTTTCATGCAGCTGGCCAGGTTGTAATGACCTGGTCAATATCTGCTTTGATCACCATGAAATGCAAGTTATACCAGATAGGATCATTGCATGCCCTGATCTACATGTGGTGCATGGTAACCTGAAATTTTACAATGCTTTTATATTTCTCATACATTGCGGGGGATAATCTGGGCCACGAATTTATTGTTGTTGCCAGCATTCCCTCAAATAAAACCTAAAATATTTTATTTTCCTTCACTCGCTTGGGGTTGGTGGAATCCCATAGATTAGTGTAGCGCCCCCTCGCATATGCCAAGTTCCAACTATGGGAGGACTGCACCCTCTGGAGTCTCCCACGCTACCAATGCAATCAGAAGCAACATCCAAGAGTAGCAAAACTTCTTTCCCTCTTCCTGCACCTCGCACATATTGTCCATAAATTCCTGGCAGAGGTATTGGGACCAGTTGTTGCTGACCCCCTTATCGCATTGGCCTATGAATGCAATTACATGTGCAGTGACTCTCTTCAGGCGGAAATTGTGCATTAATTTTCAACCAAGGACTAAGGTTCCTAGCCGCACACCTGGGTCTGCAATCTATTGCACCAGGAATCCCCTAGCGTCCCGTCTGACCTGGTAATATTTTTTCACTTTCGTAGCAACCTTGAGCTCATTTCTCTTTTCAAAACTAGCCATAGGATGAGGCCCCTTATTATGCAGGTCGGTAATCCAGTGGATCAGCACAACATCTATTGGAATCCATCCTTGAATCCATAGGCAACCCTCGTGCACTAATGCCATCAGGTGGCACACATAGATAGTTGTGATAGGGTACCTCCCAAAGTGAGGAATCCTTAGCAGATTGAGGATCCGAGTGTTGCTCAGCCTGCGTGACCATGACATAAGCTCAACCTTCACTACATCATCATAGAGCACATGATCTAGGTAATATTTCGATGCCAACTCGGGGAAATTTTCGTCGTTCGCCAGGTCATAATTTTCAAACTTGACCAAAGGGATCTTGCTAAACATATCTTCAAAAATGGGGATGACGTGCGATATCAGTGGCATCTGAAGATAGTCCCACAAAAAATCTACATTCTTTGGCACACACATAAAGGGTCTGTGCGGCTTGACATACAACAACCACCAAGAGATTGGCTACACGACCATAGCCTCCTAAGTGGCGCTCATTAGTCTCTTCGTAGGATCACCCATAGGCGACCTATCCTTCATAGCTTAGCACGGGGAAGTAATAGTCCTAGGGGAGGTCCGTAGGTTGGAAGATGACCCCTTGGTCATCTTTCCCTTCCCCTTAGCCAGAATAGACGTGACTTATTCAACCTCAGGAACCAGTTCGTGGACGTCATCTAACCCTGGCTCTGTCATTGTTGTGAGAGGCACATAGTTCTCCTTAGATGGCGTGCTCTCTGGAGTAGTGGCCATCATCCTTGGTCGAAAGATAAATTCTAGGTTACTGACGTTAGATGTGGGGGCCTCTCGGCCAGACATGCTGTGCTCACAGAAAAAATTACGGTGCAATTCGCAGAGAAACTCAGGGCACAATATACTCAGAAAAAAAGGAACTGAATGTGACCCACGCCCTTCCTTTTGTAGGCAATCCAATGTGAAAATGGTCAGATCTCCATTAAATGCAACTTACCTCCATAAAAACGGTAAAAAATCCCATAAGATCACCTTATTAAATGCATAAAACCTACTCCATCTAATGGTAAAATCATTTTTTGACCGAGTTTCACTGTTCAAATGGTTAGTTTCTCCTCCTATGCACCACCTCTACACTCTTGTCACACCTTTCTACACATTCCCTTTACAATGCATGCAGACAAATGGATTCTTATTTTTTGGCCATATAGTCATTTTTTTGGCACAGGATTGTCCCTATATGGCTTCAGTCAGCTTCTATTGAAATACCCAAGAATATTCTCATCACACAACATGGCCGAGTGCACCGCACCTCCGTCATTGATTTCCTTCACAATGTATGGCCCCAGCTAATGTTTCTTGAACTTCCTTTGGTGGTGGACAAACTGACTGTCATATAACTAAACCAATTATTCCTCCTTGAACACCTTCTGTCTGATGTGCCTATCATGCCAGGCCTTTTCATGTGCCTTTTGTACTTGCTGATGGAAGTTAGAAATGAGCTGATCCTATTCTAAAGCAATCAATTGTGCAATATGTTCCTCCATGATGTCAATATCAACCATATTAGTGAATGTTGTGATGCGAATGCTTAGGATGATATAATCCATTGGCATGATTACTTCTTGCCCATAGACCATCCTGAAAGGTGTTTTTCCAATCAAATTCTTGCATGTGGTCCTATAAGCCCATAACAAAGAAGGGATGTGCACGTCCCAATCATTCCAATTCACATTATAGATCTTTGTGAGTTCATTCTCCGAAATTTTGGTGAAGGCTTCTACTACACCATTTTTCTAAGGGTGATAAGTGGTACTCTTTTGATGATGGATCATAAATTCCTCTATCAAAGCTTCAATGGTTTCATTAATAAAGTGCGTACCCCTATCACTCATCAAAATATTTGGGCACCCAAACCTAGTCAAAATATGCTCAAAAATGAAATGTGTAGCAATATCTACAGTACAATCCTTGACGGCCTTAGCTTCGACCCATCTAGTTACATAATCTATGGTAGTGATGATATAGCGTGCTCCAGTCTTCTTCCCTGGAGGATTTATAGGTCCAACAAAGTCTATAACCCATTTATCAAAGGCCTCTAGGGCCATTTATGAGTATAGGGGCATTTCATCTCTGTGCGAGGGTTTCCTTGTTATCTGGCATGCATCATAGGCTTGACAGTATGCATGTGCATCACTGTGTAGTGTGGGCCACCGTAACCCAACATAGAACACCTTATGCACAGTAGCCTTCCCTGCATAATGGCCTCCTGCCACCCCTCCATGAGCCTTAGCCAAGATATCCTGTCTCTCATGTTCCAACACATACCTCCTTAATACTTCATCTGCTCCTAGCTTGTACAATTGACCAGCAATCAGGGTAAAATTAGTTGCGCATGTAACCAACTCCTTTTGTTGCACTGAGTATTCAATAGGCCCACTTCTAGTGGTTAGGAAGTGAATTATATCAACAAAGTTCTCATCAACCACCTTGACAACAAAGAGTTGTGCATTAGGTAACCCCTCCTACAGACTGGTTGGTTCTTCCCCACTTTTGATACGTGACAAATGATCAGGTCCAGCAATCAATCTACCAGGCTTCACAATGATCTCAAATTCATATTCCTGAAATAAAAACAACCATATGCAAATATTCCCCCCAACACAGGCTTATTGACCTGGTACTTCAAAGTAGAATGGTTAGTGAACATATTGAACTGCCCTCCTAGTAGATAGTGCTTGTATTTTTTTAGCACATAGGCCATGGAAAATCCTTCTCTTTCTATGGTGGAGTAGTTGCGCTTTGCACTAGAGAGCTTCCTACTAGAAAAAGCAACAGGGTGATCAATGTCTCCTTCTCCTGGCTGCGCTAAAACAACTCCAAGTGCTATATCAGATGCATCTACATGTACATGGAAAACCTTGGACCAGTCGAGGAATATTAGAACAGGTGTAGTAACCATCTCCTTCCGTAGATCAAAGCTCTTTTGAAATTCCTCATCCCAAAAAAATTACACATCCTTCTTTAATAACTTCTCCATAGGTGCAGTGATCAAAGTGTAGCCCTAAATGAACTTCCCGTAATATCCGGTGTGTCCCAGGATGGAGTGCAACTGTTTCTCATTAGTGGGGACTTATAGGTTTATGATAATTGCTATCTTGGATGGATCTACCATCAATCCTTGCTTTCATACTATATGACCCAGAAAAATTCCAAAATGCGCACATAATATACATTTATTTAGGTTAAGAGAAATCCAGTGCTTCCTACAAGTGTCAAGCATCATGTGCAACTTTGAAACATGCTTCTTTACCAACCCAAAAACTGTCCAGTCATTAAAATACACCTCCAAGAACTTGTGCATAAATTCTTTAAACAAAACTACTACTATGCGCGAGAAGATCGCAGGTGCATTCTTCAATCTGAAAGGCATGATAGTGTATTGGAAATAACCCCATTCTTTTGCAAAGGTGGTCTTGTTGCAGTCTTCAGGCGCAATTCTTATCTAATGGTACCTTAAAAATCCATCAGTAAAAGAATAAGCCTCTTGTCCTCTCACATTATCCAGGATCTCATCTGAAAATGGAGTAGGGAAGGGGTCATGCACACATGCATCATTCAGCTTGCGCAGATCTACAAAAATCCTTATCTCTCCTTTGGTATTCTTTTCTTGAACAACCATTAGGCTCACCCAATCAAACTGCTCTATAGGCTCAATGATGTCTGCGGCCTCCATATTTTCTAATTCCTCTTTTACTTTCTGCTTGCACTTGGGATTTAATCGGTATGGACGTTTCTTGACAGGGCGCACATTTGGTTTCAAAGTGATCTTCATAATGCCTAAGTCTCCTACAATTCCTTTCAGCTCAAAGAACTTTCTAGAAAACAGGTCCTGATACTCTATCATCATTTCTGCAACCTTCCCTACTGTGTCATCATCCCAGTAATCCCTGGTTTTGGCCAACTTGGGATGTTCTTCTATCCCAATGTTGAGTTCCTTTAACTTCAAAGGTTTAGTTACATCTACCATTCCCAATGAAGGCCCTAAAACTGAGCACTCCCATTCAGACTTAGGGATGTTTATATTTCTTAGATCATCTTCATTATACTCTGCTGATAGGTTCCTGCAATTAAAAATATCTTGCATTTGTGCATCCCATGATGGCACAACACATTCCCTTCGAGGCCGAGAGTCATCAAAGACAAGAGCTTTTATATCCTGCAGAGCTTCATCCAATCCCTCTAATCGCCCAACCAAGCCAAATTTTGATAGGGAATCATCAGTCATCATAATCCAATGGCGAGTCCCTCGGTGCAGCACTGTTTCTAGATACCAAGTAGTATGTACTTGTCCCAACGAATGAACAAACATATGAACCCATTCATTCTAGGTCTTTTCATTCCAAACCTCCATCCACATGGCTAGGTGCTTGCACGGCTCTCCCTGAGCATATAAAAGCTCATTTTGTGGGTTAAGGGTGAGGCTCAAAGCGCAACGTTATCATTTTTCTACATTCCTCCCATTCCTTAAAAATTCCCTTGTGTGTATCCCACCAGCGCACTGGGGTCGTGTGCATAGCCAGATCAAGTTCCCAAAACCTTTGTTCTTCCATGATATCCTTTTCCAATTCTTATAGAAATACTATGAAACTACCAGAACCATCAAAATAGGGTAGTTCTCTTACCTCTGAGGAGATCCATTGGAATTTTTTAGTGATCTTGAGGCAGCACAATGCAAAAAAATCATGCAACCAATTCTGCCAGTTCTCCATCTCCCCATATGAATCTGAGAAACACGAACTATCCTTCTCCCAATTCATAATTCCATCAGTTGCAGGGTTGATCCAATCCTTGTCTCATGTAGTAAGCTTGTAGATATTGTTGGCATCATCTCCTTAGTGCACTACCTTTGTATATATTTCTCCTTCTACTGAGTCCAGTCGTACTATTACCCGCGTACCATCATTCTCAAAGATCATGCTTCTATACTTGAGGTTGATGATGCCTCCTATATCGATGGCCCAATCCAATCCTACCAGCGCAGGGTAGGGGTCTTCATTATACACATTTTTTATCACTTCAAAATATATGCGTACCTTTACTCCAACAATGTCCACTAGAACCTGTGGAATTCTTCCAAGTGGAATTATATTCTACTGATTGGCCATGCGTAGCTGAATGGTTGACCATTGCAGCTTTGGTTCTCCCATCTTGTGCCAAGTATGCTTAGGTAGAACATTTTCATCATACCCTAAGTAAAATATGACTTGATCCATTTCATACTCTCCAATTTTCACGGTCATGCGCATCTCCCTACCAGTCCTTTTCCTACTCTTATAGATCTTGTTCATGGCCAGAGTCTCAGTTTGAGGAACTTATTTATCCAAAAAATTGTCTATCAGGTCCTGAATATTTTCTACTACTTTCTTATTTCGAAATAACTTAATATCCACTTGTAGGAATGGTTTGACTTCATCATAAATATTTTATTCTATGATAGACTTTGATGTGGATGCCCCTGCAGCAACAAAATACTTCCTGGCTTCAATAAAAGTCTCCTTTTCCTTCTACAGGTTCAGCCCTTCCTTATTTTCATAGGCCTTTCTGATCAATGACTCTGCATCAACCTTCTTTCCCTCATCTCCTTTGGTGGCAGCACCACTGCGTGTAATTATGTTTACACTTGGGTCATCATCGTGTGATTCAGATTTAACCATTTGTATGTTTTGTTTAAAACATGACAGTCCTCAATTACATGATCAAATTGTCTATAGTACCTCCAATATTGTCATACAAGATTCGGGCAGTCGCACGCATAGTGTCTAAAATCTCCATATTTATAGCAAATTAAATGTCCTCTTCCCCGACATGCACCTCCACCTCTCCCCCCTTCCCTTCCTCTTGTTGGGGATCCTCCATGTCCAGAGGGAGATGCTGGTGAATATGGGTCGGCCTACACTCTATAGAGGTTAGTAGTATCCATCATTAGGTCAAATGTGTGGTAGTGGTGCTCATCATGACCAACTAAAGAGAAAAACATGCACCATTGTTGCTTTAGCTCTGAAACATAGCTTCCCAATCGAGGGAAATTCTCTGTGTCATGTCTTCCAACTACCCTACAAACAACGCACCATAGTGTGGGAGTACCACTTGGCCTAGAAGCATCTCTAGGGCATAGTGGATTTGGTCCCCCTGCTTGCATGTAATTTGGGAACAAAGTACAATGATCTTTGGTGTGGCCATAACCTTTACAACCTATGCACAAAACATATGTGCCAAATTCCTTTCCTCTGTCTCTACTTAGGTTCTAAATCTTCAAGTGCATTTCCTCTAATTTATTTTGGATTTGTAGAGTTCCGAATTGATCATCTACTCTGGGTGCAACTTCAAGTTTCATAGCAACTTCCAGAGCTTCGGCCTGAGAATCGATCTTCTGTTGATTCATAGGTCCACACAGATGTGGAAATATCATGTACATAAACCATTCATTATGCTTCTTATCATCATAAATAAATCCTCCCTCGCTGATGGTGCAATTAAGCCATTGCTTCGCCTCCCAAAGAGACTCATTTGGCTCTTGTTTGATATCTTTTAATTCTATTACACACTGTGAGTAGGACTTCGGCTTCCTGAATTTTTATTTCAAAGCATCCTTAATCTATGCAATAGTGGGATCAATGTGCCAAGTCAGATATCCCATAAACCAATCTAACGTGCGACCTTCAATTTCCATAGCCAGTTGCACTCTCTTGACAACATCAGTGTTAACATTTTACGTAGTCCACACTGCATCGACAAAAAACCAAAACCTATCCATGTCCTCATCTCCCACACCCTTAAATGTGGGTAGCTTCATATGCATGGCCATATCTCCTTCAGGTGGTGGTGGTGGTGGGGTAGGAGATTTCCTACCACTGTGTGAGTTCGATTGTGGAGTAGCAGGAGGGATACCTTCGGCGCATGAAAACTATTGGAAATACTAAGAGGGGGGGTGAATCAATATTCCTTTCAATTAGAGAATTAGTTAATCTTCAATTATTATCAGTGTTTGTACAATGATAGAAGTAAACAAAAGGAACACAAATGCACACAGTTTTTAAGATGGAAACCCACTCCGGGAGAAAAACCACCTAATGTTTTTCCAATAATTCTTTAATATTCAACTCCAATTGAAAATAAAGCTCCAACTTTCTAGAATCTAGAAAATCATTCTTCTCCAGCTCCCACTTGATGGACGCTCCAACGCTTGATATTCTTTAGTAGTCAACTGAATAGATGCCCCAACACCCAATGAGATACAACTCACCCTAGCACCACCCTACCACACTATAGAAGAATAAAAGAGGAATGGACTCCCATACCAGGGAAAATGGTCCACTTTACAATGATATAGAATGATGTAGAAGAATAAGACACAATATACCATAACCCCAACTATGAAACAACCACCTAATGATGATCCTATACCTCCCGACATTTTCTCTTCAACTCTTGGTAGATAGACACTAGTACAATTTTTACAATAATGTATTTACAATGACTTAGTACAATGATACCTTTACAATGACTGTAAGAAGTGCTGCCCACTTGAAGACTTCATGTGATGAACTTCTTATTTTTTTTCTTCACCTTGATTGTTTCTCTTGTCATGCTACCGTCTATTGCACCTTTCTTTTCTTTGCTTCCCTATAAATTCTGGTCCTTTGCAGCCCTTGACAACACATGATCTAGCTTTTTCTTGCCTTCTAGGAGCTCGATATTGAATCTGGTGTACCTCTATTATTTCATATCACCAATATGTGATTTTTGGCCCTATAGTAGTCCTCTAAGTCTTCTTTCCATTTCCATAGGTCTGACCCAATCTGGATTCTTCAAGAGAGAGTTATGCCCAATCTCTCACAATGCCCTAATTATGGATTGTTTCAGTAGAGCAAACTTGTATGGCGTGCCACGTGTCACTATTTCTTCATTCGGCTCTGAAATTGATACAGAAAAAAATACAGTCCATGCACTATCTAGCACTTTTTACAGAACTCTGATATGATACTCAGAGAGATAGTTATGATGATGCTCCCAAGGTCACTTCTTTGAGATGAATTTCAGGAGCCTGCAAAAACATTGACTTCCACAGATCATATCTCCGAAAATATTATGCAACTTGATTTGAAATTTTTACAAGAGCTTCCTTAGGATTTTAGCTTTGCCTCATAAAAATTTCAGCTTCTAAACCTTCTTAGAAAAAGGTTAGAGAGAAAATTCCAGGATGACCTGTTTCAGATAGCGAAATCCCTGCATAAGGAGGATATGAGGATCACAATTTATATAAATTCTTAGGTTGAGAGGGGCTTCAAAAAGTGAACGTGGGAGGGATTTTAGGAGCTTAAAAAATATTAATTATTGAATTTTCAATGACCCATGCCACAACCCTATGGGGTTTTAGCCCACTAACTGGGGATACAAACTTCAAACATGAATATCTCTCAAACCGTGAAGAATTACGTTGCGTGCCATATATCAACAGAAACATCTCGATAAGTAGAAACCATAAGAAGAATTATTGACCCAGAATATAGTAATTTGGTAGGTCAAAATTCCCATGTAATATTGGGGTAGCCTTTGGTGCTTCTTGGGTTGACATCAATGACAATCGCTAATAAAAAATCTCCCCCTTTGGCATTGATGGCAACACAAGTACTCCCCCTACGATCATGACACCTCTTCATACAACATTCTCTCCCCCTTTGACATCAATGGCAAAGCGTAACTCCCCCTGACACACAACCATCCTGCCGACTTGTACACACTTCCACTCTCCCTTTATATTATGAATAAGGAAACTCTAATGAGAACTTGGGAGAATCCCGAGCTTATGGCAAAGATATTCAAATGCTTCACGAGGTAAAGGTTTATCGAAGATATCAGCGATTTGTTCTTTTGTACCAACATACTCAAGTTTGATATTATTTTCAATGACTTGTTCTCTAACAAAATGATATTTGATCAGAATGTGTTTTTTTTTTTAAAGCATGACAGGATTGTTGGAGATGTTGATGGCACTGGTGTTGTCATAGAATATGGGAATAGGCTCATTGAATTGTACTTGGAGATCTTGCAAAGTTTGTTTCATCCAAAGGACTTGAGTACAACATGATGCCACTACAATGTATTCTACTTCCGCTGTAGATAAAGAGATTGAGGTTTGCTTTATGCTCAACCATGATATAAGACAACCACCTAGATAGAATGTTACTCCACTAGTACTCTTACGATCATCAACGCTTCCTGCACAATCTGCATCTGTAAAGGCTTAAATAATTAGATTTTTAGCCTTGGGATACCACAAGCCATATTATTCTGTGCCCTTTACATATCGAAGAATTCTTTTGATGACAATAATATGTTATTCTTTTGGTGTTGCTTGGAATCTTGGTACTTGTCCAACTGCTTACATAACATTTGGCCGAGATGTTGTTACATATAGAAGACTACCAATAATAAATCTATACAACCTCTAATCCACATCCTTAGATGATTCATCTATGCGAAATTTACAACCTGTTACCATCGGAGTAAGGACGGGTTTGCAATATTCCATTTTAAATTTATTGAGAATTTCCTTGATGTACTTGGCTTGACATATAAATATTCCTTTCTCTTGCTGAGATATCTAAAGCCCTAAGAAGTATGTCATCTCACCAAGTAAAGACACCTCAAACTCACTTTTCATCTTTGTAGAAAATTTCTTACTTAGTCGATCATCATTTCTACCAAATATTATATCATCCACATATACCTCAATGATTGTTAAATTATCTTTATCTATTTGTACATAAATATTGCTATCAACAGTACCTTTCATGAACCCTTGGTGATGTATATATCCATCAAGATGAGAATACCATGCTCTGGGAGCCTACTTGAGACCATATAGAGCCTTCTTTAACCTGCAAACATAGCCTTCTTTTTCTGATAGTAGAAAACCTTCAAGTTGTTCGATGTAAACTTCTTCTTCTAATTCGCCATTCAGAAATGCTAACTTCACATCCATTTCATAGACTTTGATTTTTCTTGAACATGCATAGGTGAGAAACATTCAGATGGCTTCCATTCTGGCAACTAGTGCAAATGTTTCGTCGAAGTCAATTCCTTCCACTTGTGCATAGCCTTTTCAAACCAATATTGCTTTGTTTCTGGTAAGCTTTCCATATTCATTCAATTTGTTACTGAACACCCATTTTGTCCCAACGACATTTTTATATTTTGGTTGTGGAAATAATTCCCAGGTGTTATTCTTCTCTATTTGATCCAATTCTTCATTCATAGCTGCTAGCCAATGTCCATTATGAATGGCTTCCTCAAAACTACTATGCTCAAAGGTTGCTAGAAAAACAATGTGAGCTTGTTGTGATGAACGAAGCTGTCGACCTTCATTTATGTCACCAATGATTTGATTTGATGGATGCTTCTTTTGAATTGATTATTTTATTCTCTTTGGAGGAGCTTGTTGGTGTTGTTCTGGTATATCTTGATGATCATTATTTAGTTCTTCCTAGTTGATAGTTTCTTCTTGTTCTATAATTTTCTCTGTGTCTTTTTCAGCCTTTGTCTCAAGTTTCAAAGATTCTAGATCCTCGTCATTATTTGTTAGAACACCACCTTCATCAAATGTAACATTTATTCTCTCCACTATCTTTTTTTGTCTTAGATTATAGCATTTATAGGCATTTCTTTTGCATGAGTAACCAACAAAGATACCTTCATCAACACGTGATTCAAACTTACCCAAATTTTGCTCTTCTCTTTTGATATAACATTTTCTTTCAAATATTTTGAAATATTTTACATTAGCTGGTTTTCCTTTCCATAATTCATATCGGGTCTTGTTGCAATTATTTCTGAGAAGACTTCGGTTGATAATGAAGACTGTTGTATCAATTGCTTGAACCCATAATTTTTCATCCAATTTTGAGTCCTTCAACATTGTTCTACCCATTTCATGTACGGTTCTGTTCTTTCTTTCAGTAACTCCATTTTGCTGAGGTGTTCGTGGTGTTGAAAATTGTCTTTTATTCCATTTTCATCATAGTATTGCTGAAATAATTTGGAAGTGAATTCTCTGCCATTATCTGATCTTAGAAACTTTATTTTCAAATCAGTTTCATTTTAGAAGAACTCATTGTAGATCTTAAAGCACTCAAATGCTTCAGATTTTTTTTTTTAGGAAACTAACGGTTGTCATCCTGGTATAGTCATATATCATTAACATGAAATATAATTCTCCATATAAGCCTTTTGTTCTCACAAGACCACATAGATCAATATGTATCAATTCCAATGGATGTGATGCAAAGTGTTCTTTTGTTTTAAATTGGAATTTTGTCTGCTTGCCATGTCGATAGGCCTCACATAGTGTGTTGGAAGGTTTTGAGATTTTCAGCATTTCTAGTATTGCTTCCTTTTTTCTTATCCTGACAATATTGTCAAAGTTCATGTGACCCATTCATTTGTGCCATAACCAAATTTCATCTTCTTTAGCTAGTAGACATGTTTTAGTTGCTTCATCGAGAACATATATGTCATTTCGAGCTTGACTTGCTGTAGCCATAATTTTACCATACCTGCTGTTTGGTCTCAATCTAGTCTCCTAAACTGAGCTCATTTAATTGTCAACCAGGATTTGTAAACTGCTGAAGTGAAGTGTACCATATATACCTAGGTGCTTGTTTCCTAATGCGTTGTGTGTAGTGTTTTGTGATGTTTTTGGTCTTTTGTGATGATTTATGATGTTTTTGGTCTTTTGGTGATTTTTATGTTCACAATGAAAATTCCTAGAAAACTAATGGAAAGGAGTTGGTGGTCAAAAACAGAGTTAAGCCTAATGTATGGAATGGCAAATGCAATTGGAAACACTGAAACAGAATCTAAACTATGACTAAATAAAAGCAAAATCTTGATAATGACTTTTAGGCAAATGACACAAACTAAACTTGAGAAATGATCACTAAGTATGCAAATTCTCTAAATAGACAGTGAAACAACTAACTTACAATGATGCAATACTTTGTCCTTGATTAGAGATTTGAAACATAATTAGAGGAAAAACATTGTTATCATCATAAGATCTTCTATTTTTGAACTAGCTCCTATCTCTATTCTGCAATTTAATTGAATGTCACAAAACCTTTACTCAAGAGTTATTAATTTCTTTCCAAAGTAGTCTTTTGAGGAAGAACTCTGTTTATAAAATGATGAGGAAATTGCAGAGGTACTTCAGGCCTTAGAATGATGTTGTCTTCTGTTCATATGGTTATAGATCAATTAGGGATTTCAGAACAAGAAGAGGTTTGTGAATAATGAAGGCTGTCTTGTTAATCCTAACAACTGAAGTAATCTATTGTGCAATGGATGACAATTTGAATATGAAGTGCAAGTGCAATGAGTTAATCTAAGAATGAACCTAAGATGCCACTAATCTAGAACAATGCTGAACTATAAGTCATCATCAAACTCGAAACAAAGTAATTGAACATGAGTTAAATGCAATGAAACTCCGGAGCATTCTAACTATGCTAACATGCATTATTCTATGAAGTTACACAATCTTTTTGTTCATCATTAGTGATATTTTGGAAGAGTTCCTTCTTTTGGAAGAGGTAGAACAATTCTGACTGTGTAATTAGATGCAAATGCAAATATAAAGGACTGAAAGCGAATGAAAAACTAAGATATCATATCCATACCCTACTCATCATTATGATGTCTTGGGCAAGTGTTTAAGAGCAATAACAGAGATGATACTTAGTACAAACACACAACTAAATCATTCATTATCACGGTCATGTCTTGAACTTCTTAAGAATTTCTTGGAAGAGTTTCTTCTTGTGGAAGAGTGATTAGAACAAGTGTAACTGTGATAGTGAATAGCAAAAACTACAACTAAATCCTACAGTACTATAGCTATTCATCATTCATAATTATAATCTGTTGGAAGAGTGTCTTCTTGTGGAAGAGCTGGAATGAATATAACTACAGTAGCTAGTTAAAATAACTATAAATTCAACTCCTAATCATACAATATTGTAGTCATTCAACATTCATCATTATAGTCTTTTGGAAGAGCATCTTCTTGTGGAAGAGTTAGAATGAGTACGACTACAGTAGCTAATAAAAACAACTATTAATTCAAATGAAAAACATAAAGGCAGCTAGAAAACTTATCTAATTTACGCAAAATAAATCCGTGCAAGAGGCAGGGGCCCTCTACCACTTGACGGCATTCAACTCCAAATTAAATCACGCCTTCAAAATAACTTTGTCTGCTCCATTAAAGATGAAATAGTTTGAACATAACACTCTGCGTCTTCAGGAATGTAACACAAATTTTAAACAAAATCTAGCAGCAAATCTAACATAAAATCTCTAACATAGCTCTCGGTCTCCCAAGAGTTTATAAAGCAAATGCACATAACAATAATTACAACAATTTAGGAACAATGTCTTTCCTTATCCGAATCACGTTAGGACTCTTTGAAGTGGCTGCGTGAAGAAGAAAAGACATCTGGACTGAGACAGTCCTAATAGAAGTCTTCCTTCATAAATGTGTTCCCCACGTTCATAACCGTACCCAGAATCCATTTCTTCCTCCATGATGAACAACGAACCATGTAGACATGACGTGGATCATGCCCATATGCGGTTTTTCTCAAGAGGCCACCTGGAACATACTCAAACATGAAGGCAGCTGCAGAATCGCCGGTTAGCTACGGAATGTCTGCATTCTGCAGCTAGTTCCGGTCAAAATGCTTTTACAATGGCAAAAATCACAAAATTTAACAAGTCAGTCATGTAAATCATTCTAGAAGTAATTTTAACTATATTCATTGATCAATTGGGTCTAAGATAGAAATGGACAAGGGAAAATGAGGTAAAATGAGGTGAAGGAAAGCACAATTTTGAGGCTCAACATACCCCCACTGTTGTCTCTTTGCATGTCCTCATGAAAATTATCCTATGAATTCAGAGGCTTCTGCAAGGACATCTAATCCCCTTCTTCTCCTTTGTCTGGAAGCTAGAGGTCTTCTGGGTTTCCTGATAACAAGTTTGAACCTGAGGTTGGTGAGTGCCCTGATTAGCTTGTTGTTCCTTGTCTTCAACTTCTCATTGGTCTTCTCCACTTTGTCTATATGCAGGGATAAGGTTGAGTTCATATCAGTTTTGAGCTTGATTTGATCCTTGAGAATTTCATTTTCGTTTTTGATGTGTCTATTCAGCAATTCCAACTCATATCTATCCCTCCTTAATATATCTATTTCAGACAGTGTAGGACTGGGGGTTCTCTCTCTGCTTTCTGAAGCTCTCCTCTCCAAAGTTTCCACATAGTCATAAATTTCCTGTTGAGCAGGGTCAACTTCAGGGGTTCCCTCATAAAAATCTTCTTCAACATCCTCTTCAATGGATGTTTCTTCATCTTCTATATTGATTACCCCTGTTTTCTTGATTAGTGTTTTCTTTAGTTTTCCCTTTAATCTGTGGCTTCTTCTAGGCTGAGAAGATCCCTCTCCTTTCTCCATGGCAGATTTCCTGATTACCTTTTCTTCCTTAAGTTGCCTCTTGATTTGATTCAAATTCTCTAAAATGATTTCCTCACTGCTTTCTTGGACTGTTTTATCAATTTCAACTTCTGAAGCCCTCCATTTCCTACTTCTTCTTGTAGGCTGTGGTTCAGGTGATGGTTCTTTTGCTTCTTCAAAATGATTTCTTATTAAGAAATCATCCCATGTATCATTTGTTTTAGCTAGATGATGTTCAATCAAGATTTTGACCAAACCATGATGATACATGGTTGTCTCTAAAAATTGAACCCTTCTTTGAACACAGGCAGCCATCTTTTTCAGACTTTGAAGTAAGAAATATGGTAGGTTTAAGTCTTCTCCCAGAAAATGCATCATTAATCTAATGTGGTAGACATAAAATGTCCCATATCTACCCTCACATGTAATAAATTTTTGCAAAAGAAGTAGTATGTTTCTCCATTTGTTTTTCAACGCAGAACTGGGAATTCCTTTCTTAAATACACTGACATCCATACCTGGTGATTTTAAAATTTGTTTCCAGGAGTCATTGTGGAATTCTCTATTTTTAAACCATCTCTCTCTAGTTCTGAGCAACCCTATAGCTTCTGCAATAAAAACTTCAGTGACAGTAAACTTGACATCCCCCACTTCAACTTCGGTTCCTTGAAATGATCTTGCAAATGTTTTAGTGACTTCCTTGTGGAAGCCATTAAATTTTTCCAAAAATTGAAGCCATCCTATTTGTTGTAAAATTTCTTTGCATTGTGGGTAGCCTTCTAAATATTTTGAACCCACTGGTTCGGTTCTTACAATTAAACCCATTATTGATTCTTCAATGTTCAAATAAACACTCTTCTACCCACAAAACAATGACTTTTACCTTTGAATTGAAAGGACTTCAAATTCTAAATGAAAATAGCTCCAAACTTCATAATGACATACCTCTGATTGATAATGAAAAATGCCTTCAAAACCTCGGACTGATATGCTTCTGTTGACAATTGAACTTTGGAGTGATATGCCTCTGTTTGATAATGAAAGCAGTTTCAAATTTCGAGCTGATATGTCTCTGATAGACAGTGGCAAATGGCTTCAAATTTCTTTTGTGCAATACCTCTGGCTCTTGGTAGTAAATGGTTTTGATTTCAACACTACAACACCTCTGTCTTTTGGTAACAAAAGACTTCAAACTCCACACTGCTACACTTCTGTGTTTATAGTGAAAATGCTTCAAACTCTGTCCACAGTGATATTTTATCTGCCCACAGTGATATTTTATCTGCCCACGGGATCAAATGGCTTCAAGTCCTCACACTGTTATACTTCCAAATTTACCCTTCTTCTCTGCTCTGCGTTTACAATGCTCAATGCTATTCAAAATGATATCCTTTGGCTCTTCTCTCGGTGATAGCAATATCTCTTTCTTCGGAATGAAATGCCGGCTACAGAATGAAGTAATGGCAGTGGTCACGGAATGGAGTAGTGGAGTGAGGTGGAGGGAATGTATTAATGATTGAAGAGACGACGGAGGATTTTACGACGGCAGAGGAAATCATCATTGAATGATTTGGTTAAGAGACGTGGAGAATTCAAACACCTCGGCCATTTTAACCGCTTAAATGCTATCGGATATGAAATTTGAAATGGAAGATTTTAATCCAAAGTCTGTGGAGGGTTTATTGGTATTGATCAACAAAAATAATTAAAATAATCTTTTCAAACAATCCATAACTAAAATATGCTAAACTTTTATGAAATGCCATTATAATTTAAACTTGTTACCTCTGCCTTTCATTTGATGTTTGTAGTCTTTGTCTTCTCTGCTCATCTTTGGAAGAGTCTTCATAATCTTCTTGATGCTTTTGATTCCTGGATACACTGAGTCACTTTGTTGCAATTCTAATATCTTCTGATTGATGCCTTCAGGGTTTGTAGCTGCAGAAAGACTGTCCGGCTGCAGAAAGGTTGATCAGCTGCAGAATGTCCACTGAGCAGCAGAATGTTCCTGTAGAGCACTTTAATCATGAAAATGGAGTGTTTTTGGGAATATGGGTGAAATGTTATATGTTATGAATGGAGATGGATGATGGATTATGATCTGTATGAGATGGATGATGAAATGGAATGGATTTAGTTTATGAAATGGAATGAAAAGAACATAAGGGCTGTACTGCAATTCATGACATATTTTATTCACTTACAGCAAGATATCAAATTTTGTATTTTGACATGGAAATGAGATGGATGGAAGATGGAATGAGATGAATGAAATGTGGAATGGAGTGAAATATGAATGGTGGAATGAAATGAAGTATGAATGGATAAGTGAATGGAGTGAAATGAAATGAAATGAATCATAAGCACTATGGAACTGAACTTATGATTTTTTTTTGTAACAGCTGCTTGTAAAAACAAAAAAAATGGGAAAAGTTAGAGTGTCAGAGAGACTCTGATTTTCACCCTATCTTTTCTATATAAACATGCCAATCAATGATTGGTTTTCATGTTTATACCTTTATTTTTTATTTTTATTTTTTAATTTATTTTTATTTTTTTTAATTTATTTTTTTATTTTTAGAAGAGAAATGCTTCAGAAAATTTAATCAAGTTGATGAAGAAGAGAGACTCTTCTTCATTAACTTCACATCATTGTCTTCTTGGAACTTCTTGACAAACTCTTCTCTTGAGAGTGGCTTGTGGTATAGCTTCAGTCTATGACCATTCACAAGAAAAGTGACCTCCTCTTCATCTATAGTTCTGATTTTTACTGCCCCATTATCAAAAATTAGAACAATTTCATATGGCCCAAGCCAATGTGTCTGAAATTTCCCTTGAAAATCCTTGAATTTTGAATCAAACAAGAGAGCCCAGTCACCCTCTTTGAATTTATTCTCCTTGATGTACTTGTCGTGCCATCTAGCCCTTTGCTGTTGGACTAGACTTGTTTTCTGAACTGCATCTTGTCTGATCTCATCCAATTCATTAATTTGCTCCAGTCTATGCTTTTGTGCCTCCGTTAAATCAAGTCCTAGCTGAACTGCCATTTTGAAATTTTGAATCTGGAACTCTATGGGAAACAAAACTTGCTTTCCATAAACAAGCTCATAAGGAGTATGGCTTGTTGTGTTTCTCCATGTAGTTCTATAGGCCCACAAGGCTTCAGGAAGCCTATCTACCCAATCTCTTCTATGTAAATGAACAGTCTTTGTTAGGATTCCTTCAATGACCTTATTAGTGGATTCCACTTGACCATTTGCTTATGGATGATAAGGAGTAGATGTTCTATGTCTGATTTTGTATTTCTCCATCATTTTCTCCACTAGCCTTGATGTAAATTGAGCTCCTTGATCTGTAACAATTTCCCTTGGGACACCAAAACGAGTAAAAATATCCTCAAAAGAAAAGTAACTACAGATGATTCATTAGCAACAAGTAATGGTTTAGCTTCTACCCACTTAGTAACATAATCAGTGCAAACTAATATATATTTCTTTTGTCTTGATGGAGGACTAATAGGTCCTACAAAATCCAAAGCCCATTTTTCAAAAGGTTCAATGTGTACCTGAGGTTGTAATGGCATCTCACATGAAGGAGAAGGTTTCCCTATCCTTTGGCAACTGTCACACCTTTTTACATACTCCCTTGCATCTTTAAACAAAGATGGCCAATAATATCCTAAATTAAGGATCTTATAGGCTGTCCTCTTATCTGCAAAGTGTCTGCCACAAGGTTCATCATGACATGCCTTGAGAATTTCAGGCATCTCATCTTCACGGACACACCTTCTAATGATCAAATCTGGACCTGTCTTGTACAACTCATTAGCGACCCATGAATATCTTGCACTATCATTAATGATTTTTCTTTTATCCCTTACATTCATAATTGAAGGAAATTTTCCTGAAACTAAATAATTGGCAATATCAGCAAACCATGGGGTTTGAGTAGAGATTGCAAAAAGATATTCATCAGGAAATTGATCTTCAACCGGAGTGTCATCTTTGATATTTTGGATTCTAGACAGGAAATCAGCCACAGTATTTTGTTTTCCAGGCCTATCTAGAATAATAATGTTGAATTCTTGCAATAGTAACAACCATCTTATAACTCTGCCATTAGTGATTGATTTATTCATTAAGTATCTAATGGCAGAATGATCAGTGTGAACAAAAGTTTCATAGCCTGTTATATAGTGTCTAAACTTTTTTATGGCATGAACAACAGCTAAAAACTCTTTTTCAGTTACAGTATAGTTTAACTCTGCAGGAGTCAAATTTTTACTGATATAATAGATGGCATAGGGAATTAAATCTTTTTGTCCCAATACTGCTCCTAGAGCTGTATCGGAAGCATCTGTCGAGATATGAAAAGGTAACTTCCAATTAGGTCCCCTTAATATAGGTGCTTCAGAAATTTTGGTTTTCAGGGTCTCAAAAGCTAACTGGCAATCAGAAGTCCACTTAAATTCACAATCTTTGGTGAGTAATTTGAAGAGAGGAGATGCTATTTTGGTGAAGTTTTCTATAAATCTCAGATAATACCCTGTAAATCCTAGAAAACTTCTAACATCTCTTTGACAACTTGGAATGGATAGGTTAGAAATGACTTCAACTTTCGCCTCATCAACCCTAATCCCATCCCCTGAAATGTGGTGCCCTAAAACAATACCTTCAGTGAACATCATAAAAAAAATTTCATGACTAAGTGAAAGGTTTGCTTCTTGACATCTTTTTAAGAATTTTTCCAAGTTTTCTAAAGCCTCTTCAAATGTGTCCCCATAAACTGTAAAATCATCCATGTACACCTCTACACAGTCATGTATTAGATCAGAAAAAATTCCTAATACTGCCCTTTGAAATGTTGCGGGTGCATTGCATAATCCAAATGGCAATACTCGGTAGGCATAGGTACCCCAAGGACAAGTAAATGTGGTTTTATCTTGGTCTTCAAGTGCTACTTGGATTTGATTGTAACCACTAAACCCATCTAGGAATGAAAAGTACTTTTTACATGCTAATGTATCTAATACTTGATCTATGAAAGGTAAGGGAAAATGGTCTTTAAGAGTAGCTTTATTCAGTTCTCGGTAGTCAACACACACCCTCCATTTTCCGTTTTTCTTTGGCACAATTACCAAAGGAGAAACCCACTGACTATCTGAAATAGGATAGATGAAATTAACATTTAATAATTTTTGTAATTCTTCCTTGACAATTTCCCTAAGATTTGGATTCATTCGTCTTTGAGGCTGTCTGATTGGTTTGCAATTTGCCTCTATATAGATGTGATGAGTACAAGTCTTGGGACTTATCCCTTTCATGTCAGTGTATTCCCATGCATATGCAGAAGAATGTCTCTGTAATATTTTGACTAACTCCTCTTGTTGAGATTTTTCTAGGTTCTTATTTATATTCAAAGTTTTGCCTGGAAAAATTTGACTTGTAGAGCTGCCAAATTTGTCCATAGAATGAAGAGACATCTGCCTAGATGACAAAAACTCAATATTGGATCCCTCTTGAAATGATTCATGTTTTTGTTCTGGAGAGGATTCAAAGTTTTCTAGAGTATTCAAAATTTGATTATCTTCACTAATTTCTGAAATTGTGAAGAGTGGTTGTAAATATTCTTCATCCTCTATCCATTGAGTGTCATCTAGATATGTAATTGTCCTAGCTGGAGGATATAAAGTGAATTTATTTGTTGAACTTCCATCAGAAATATACATATCACCGGACCTACAACTAATAAAAGCATCAGCTGTAGCCAACCAAGGTCTTCCTAGTATAACAGGATGGCCTCCTAGATTATTCTTAGGAGTTAGGATCATGAAATCCACGGGGTACTCCCAAGAATCTAGGGACACTGGAATGTCTTCTATTACCCCATCTGGTATGATCACAGATCTATCTGCTAATTGTAATAGTGTGGGTGTAAAGAGAAGATTAGGAAGTTTCAGTTTGTCCATGATTTGTCTACTCATGATATTTATTGCTGCCCCTAAGTCAATGAGTGTGTTTTGAATTTCAATGCCATTGATGTGAATTTTGACAAATGGATTTCCTGGATCAAGGTACTTTGGAATAGTAATCTTACCCATCATAATGTCTGCTATTTGTCCTACCAGTTGAATTTTCTTGGTTTCTCTTATTCTTTTTCTTGTTGTCTTCATACTCAACTCCTTTATTGTTTTGGCTAAAGTTGGGATTTCCTTGATGGCTTGCAATAATGGAATTTTAATGCAAACATTTCTCAATTCATCCAAGAAATCATAATTAGGCACCATTATTTGTTTTTCTACACCTTTATCAATTTGTAGTCTTTTCGGAAAGGGAGGTATAGAAGTAGATGTGGATGGTTGCTCTAATACTGGAGTTGGATTTATTGGATCTTTTTGTTTCAGTTTTTCAATGTTTTGATCTTGAAAGGATGTATCTTCCTCAAGACTTTTATTAACCCGTAGGGAGTCTTCCTCAAAATTATCTTGTTCTTGTATGATCACAGAAGGTTTCCTCTTCTCAAGTATCCTTCCAGACCTAAGTTGAACATCACTAAGGTCTAGAGGAGTAATTAAATAAGTTGGAAATTGTTGACCTTCTATCATGTATGTATTTTGAGGGTTCTTATTATTGGGGTTTGGTATGGGCTGAGCTGGAAATTGATTGGATTTTTGAGGGAATGGTAATGGAAGTGGTTGATTTTGATGAGGTTGGTTCGGATGATGTTGTTGAGAATTTTGTTGAAGATTTTGAGGAAAATTTTGTTGGGAATTTTGAGGATAAAAATGTGGATATGGTGGATAGGATGGTGGATATTGATAATATGGAGAGTATCTTCCATAGGGACCTTGTGATCCTTGTGCCCAAGCTTGAGATTGATTTTGAAATTGGGGCCAGGGTTGCTGCCAAGAATTCCAAGGTGGAAGTTGATTATACATTTGATCATGGAATCCTTGTGTCTGAGATCCCTGCCAAGGTCTTCTAGATACAAAGTTAAGAGATTCTGTGGAGTCTGTAGGAGTTTCTTCTTGAAAAACAGCCTTGAGACGAGGAAGAGAAGGACAATTCTTGGTCTCATGTTTCTCAGAACAAATAACACAGGTTTCTACAACTTTTACATCCAAAGGGCACTCTCTCAAGGCATGTTTCTTCCTACATTTGGGACAAAAGATTGCCAAGGCATCAGATTCAACCTTTTGCTTGTTTTGTATCTTGAGGGTGTCTATTTGTTCACTAAGACTCCCTAAGATGTCAGATTTAAAATCATCAAGCATATGTCCTATTTCTGATCTACTTACTGTCCTAGAAGCAGATTTACTTGCCCTTGCAAGAGCAGGATCTCTTGGACCTTTGGCAGTTTTAGATTTCCCTCTTGAAAGGTTAATACATAACTCCGATATTTCAAGTAATGTGAGTTGTGATATATCCCCTTTTCCCATCATGTTAAGGATATCCAACCATTCATCCCTAATTGTTTTCAACAAAAGAGCTTTTAAGGTGTCTTGATCTAGGTTTTCCATTTTTGCCCTTTTTATGTTGTAATTAAATCTCTCCAACAAATCTTCCAAACTTTCATCTTCTTTTTGTAACATCTTGAACACTTCTTCCTTATGATTAACCGGCATACAATAATCCAAATATCTCTCTAAAAAAGCTTGTTTCATGTCTTCCCATGTTCTAATGGAACTACTGATTAGACTCATAAACCACTTCAATGCTGCTCCCTTCAAAGTTGAAGGAAATAATTTCAGTTTTTGAGCATCTTGTAAGTAGTCATAAGTTCTACACAGTACTTCAAATTTGAATAAGAAAGTTTCAGGATCCTCAGTTTTAAGCCCATAGAAGTTCGGAAGGACAGAGGGTGAAATGTTTTTCATGGTTGTATTGGTTTCTTCATCAAGTATAGGGAACCCAAAAGATCTTCCTATTCTACCTCTTCCTCCATCTGCACCTCTACCTCCTTCTCCTCTTCCTCCTTCTCTTCTACCTCTACCTCTACCTCCTCCTCCAAATAATGTGTGTTCTCCATTAAAAACTCCTCCCCCTCCTTCTTCTACCATGGTTGACTCTCCTGTGGAAGTAGAAAGGTTTGTATCCCCAACAAGAGTTTTTGGATCTTCTTCTATGGCAGGTTTAGTGGATGAAGTGGAAGGTTTCTCTAATGGAATAGGTGACCTTAGATCTTCTAGAAGTCCAGGATCAGGAGAGGATGGAATATGGGTATGAGTTGAAGGTGTACTAACTCTAGGTCTAGATGAAACAAGTGGTGTTCTAGAAATCAAACTTCTGCCTCTGCTGCTTATAAATCTTCCCCTTGAATCTCTCTCCCTATGCATAAAAATGTTTTTGGATGCTAAGAAACAAAGGTTACCTAGTTTTCACTTCCCCGGCAATGGCGCCAAAATGTTTGGTCTCAATCTAGTCTCCTAAACTGAGCTCATTTAATTGTCAACCAGGATTTGTAAACTGCTGAAGTGAAGTGTACCATATATACCTAGGTGCTTGTTTCCTAATGCGTTGTGTGTAGTGTTTTGTGATGTTTTTGGTATTTTGTGATGATTTATGATGTTTTTGGTCTTTTGGTGATTTTTATGTTCACAATGAAAATGCCTAGAAAACTAATGGAAAGGAGTTGGTGGTCAAAAACAGAGTTAAGCCTAATGTATGGAATGGAAAATGCAATTGGAAACACTGAAGCAGAATCTAAACTATGACTAAATAAAAGCAAAGCTTGATAATGACTTTTAGGCAAATGACACAAACTAAACTTGAGAAATGATCACTAAGTATGCAAATTCTCTACATAGACAGTGAAACAACTAACTTACAATGATGCAATACTCTGTCCTAAGCTCTTCTATTTTATGACTAATTCCTAGTTCTATTCTGCAATTTAATTGAATGTCACAGAACCTATACTCAAAGAGTTATTAGTTTCTTGTTCAAAGTAGTTCTTTTGAGGAAGAGTTCTGTTTATGAAATGATGAGGAAATTACAGAGATACTTCAGACCTTATAGTGATGTTGTCTTCTGTTCATATGGTTATAGATCAATTAGGGATTTTAGAACAAGAAGAGGTTTGTGAATAATGAAGGCTGTCTTGTTAATCCTAACAACTGAAGTAATCTATTGTGCAATGGATGAAAATTTGAATATGAAGTGCAAGTGCAATGAGTTAATCTAAGAATGAACCTAAGATGCCACTAATCTAGAACAATGTTGAACTATAAGTCATCATCAAACTTGAAACAAAGTAACTGAACATGATTTAAATGCAATGAAACTCCGGAGCGTTCTAACTATGCTAACATGCATTATTCTATGAAGTTACACAATCTGTTTGTTCATCATTAGTGATATTTTGGAAGAGTTCCTTCTTTTGGAAGAGGTAGAACAATTCTGACTGTGTAATTAGATGAAAATGCAAATATAAAGGACTGAAAGCAAATGAAAAAATAAGATATCATATCCATATCCTACTCGTCATTATGATGTCTTGGGCAAGCGTTTAAGAGCAAGAACAGAGATGATACTTAGTACAAACACACAACTAAATCATTCATTATCACGGTCATGTCTTGAACTTCTTAAAAATTTCTTGGAAGAGTTTCTTCTTGTGGAAGAGTGATTAGAACAAGTGTAACTGTGATAGTGAACAGCAAAAACTACAACTAAATCCTACAGTACCATAGCTATTCATCATTCATCATTATAATCTTTTGGAAGAGTGTCTTCTTGTGGAAGAGTTAGAATGAATATAACCACAGTAGCTAGTTAAAACAACTATAAATTCAACTCCTAATCCTACAATACTATAGTCATTCAACATTCATCATTATAGTCTTTTGGAAGAGCATCTTCTTGTGGAAGAGTTAGAATGAGTACGACTACAGTAGCTAATAAAAACAACTATTAATTCAAATGAAAAACGTAAAGGCAGCTAGAAAACTTATCTAATTTACGCAAAATAAATCCGTGCAAGAGGCAGGGGCCCTCTACCACTTGACGGCATTCAACTCCAAATTAAATCACGCCTTCAAACTAACTTTGTTTGCTCCATTAAAGATGAAATAGTTTGAACATAACACTCTGCGTCTTCAGGGATGTAACACAGAGTCTAAACAAAATCTAGCATCAAATCTAACATAAAATCTCTAACATAGCTCTCGGTCTCCCAAGAGTTTATAAAGCAAATGCACATAACAATAATTACAACAATTTAGGAACACTGTCTTTCCTTATCGGAATCACGTTAGGACTCTTTGAAGTGGCTGCGTGAAGAGGAAAAGACATCTGGACTGAGACAGTCCTAATAGAAGACTTCCTTCCTAAATGTGTTCCCCACGTTCAAAACCATACCCAGAATTCGTTTCTTCCTCCATGATGAGCAACGAACCATGTAGACATGACGTGGATCATGCCCATATGCGGTTTTCTCAAGAGGCCACCTGGAACATACTCAAACATGAAGGCAGCTGCACAATCGCCGGTTAGCTACGGAATGTCTGCATTCTGCAGCTAGTTCCGGTCAAAATGCTTTATAATGGCAAAAATCACAAAATTCAACAAGTCAGTCATGTAAATCATTCTAGAAGTAATTTTAACTATATTCATTGATCAATTGGGTCTAAGATAGAAATGGACAAGGGAAAATGAGGTAAAATGAGGTGAAGGAAAGCACAATTTTGAGGCTCAACACCTGCCTTTCCTAATTTCACATTTTGTGGAGTTGAATAGCATTGTGTGTCCTTGATCACACATTTGTCCAACACTGAGCAGATTGTGATTCATGTTTTCAACCAATAGAACATTCTTGTCTATAACATATTTTCTTTCGAGAGTGATGGTACTTGATCCTATAACATTTGAAGATCCATCATTTCCAAAGGATACGGTTCCATCCTTCTTCTCTTTCAAGGATACAAATTTCCTTCTATCTCCAGTCATATTCATTGAGAAACGTCTATCAACATACCACACATATTTATTGTTTTGAGCCTTGAGAGCGAGAGCACAATTATCAGTCTTCCTCTTCTTCCATGTTCGTTCATTCTGTGGCTTCGAAGATTATTCTGGAGGATTTTCAATTTTTCAGTCTCTGGTTATGTGTCCAAAGTTATGACATTTGTAACATTCCATATTATTTATTAAATGTTCAAATCTATTGATGTTTCGTTGAGCTCTGGGTGGTTCATATTTGAAGGATCTCTTAGAATTGTATTGGTTCCTAGGGTATGTGCGACATTCTACAGCTTTATGACCAAATTTTCCACGTGAATAACACTAGCCATGAAAAATATGTTGGTACCTAGATGGAAATATTTCTCGAGGAATCGTCTTCCAAGGATATCTTGTGAATCTTGTCCAGTGAAGTCTACATGCATGTTAGATCTCATAGGTTCATTGTATTTTTTGTAGAAGGTCCTTCTTCTTCTTATTTATAACCAAGGCCAATTATGTCGTTGTAAGATCGTTAATTGTTGATGATTTTTTCCAATTCCCTTGAGCTGTGGGCATGGTTTTGGACAATTTTTACGTTCTTCACTTCCTTACGCAGCAAGACTACTTCGACTTCAAATGCTTCCCTTCCTTGGTTGCTTTCTTCCAACTTCTTTTGAAGTGACTCTTCAATACATTTGTGTTCTTCAACTTCAATTTTGAGACCTTGAACTTGTTCTTCAAGATTATTGGAACGGATCTTCTCAGCATTGAGCTCTTTTATAAGCCTGATTTCCTCCTTAGAAAATTCTTCTATGGTCCACCCTTATTCTTCATTGTTTTATACGTCTTGTTTATTGTGCTTGGCCATAAAATATACTTTCTCATTGGCTTCTTCTTCGTTGTCACTTTCTTCATAAAATGATGAACTATCTTCTTTAGAGAGGAAGTTCCTTTTGGATCCTTTCTTTTTTCCTTGCTTGTTGAATTTCTTAAAGCCTTTCTTTCCTTTTGAGTTTCCATCACTTCTTTTCAGACATTTTTCTACGAAATACCCAACCTCACCACAGCCAAAACATATCAATGGAAGTTTACCTTTGAATTTTCCCTTACCAATTTTTAGTTTTCTTGTAAAGTAAGCATAGTCTTCATCTAAAAGACCTTCTTCATCATCTCCCTTTTCTTCACACTTGTAGGTGCATGTATTTTCAATTGAAGGTTGTTTTTCCTGATTGGTTTTCTCAGATGCAACGAACATAATTTCTAGATGCGAAGTACAATATTCTTCATCAAGTCTCATTTCATATGCTATGAGAAATCCATGTAATTCCTCTTTACTAAGTTTTTCCATATTTGCACTGTATTTTAAGACCGATACGTTTGGTTTGAATCTCCTTAGTAACGTTCTAAAAATATTTCATATAATAGTCTTCTCGTCAACTGGCTCTCCCAATCCTTCCAGAGTGTTGGTTATTTCATCAACGTATTGGAAGTATGTAGCAATGTTGCCATCTTCTTTCATTTTGAGTTGCTCAAATTTTTCTCTATATATTTGAAAATTTTGTTCTTTGACATTGGAATCACCTGCATATATATTCTCAAGCTTGTCCCATAAATTTTTGGCTGTTTTACAACCCAACACCTTATGATAAGAAGATTCAATAAATCCATTGATAATAATATTCTTTGCTTTTGCATAATTTACCAAAATCTTCTTACCTTGTTCATACGTGGTTGGTGTAAATCCATTTTGAACAGTGTCCCATACTTTGTAACCTTGCGCCAAGAGATAGACCTCCATTATTCCTTTCCAGAGTGCATAATTATTTTCATTGAACAGAGGTACACCGTTCTTGGTATGCTCCATGACCTCCTTCTAGATGTTAAACTGTTATTGAAGGAACCAAGCTCTGATACTAATTGTTGGAAATACTAAGAGCGGGGGTGAATCAGTATTCCTTTCAATTAGAGAATTAGTTAATCTTCAATTATTATCAGTGTTTGTACAACGATAGCAATAAACAAAAGGAACACAAATAAACACAATTTTAAGGTGGAAATCCACTTCAAGACAAAAACCACCTAATGATTTTCTAATAATTCTTTAATATTCAACCCCAATTGAAAATAAAGCTCCAACTACCTAGAATCTAGAAAAGCATTCTTCTCCAGCTCCCATTGGATGGAAGCTCCAACGCTCGAGATTCTTCAGTAGTCAATTGAACAGATGCCCCAACACCCAATGAGCTACAACTCACCCTGGCACCACCCTAACACATTGAAGTTTTCACAGGCTTGAACCTATTGGTGACTTCATGCACCAACCTAGCACCACGCTACCACCATATAGAAGAATAAAAGAAGAATGGACTCATGTACCAGGGAAAATGGTCCACTTTACAATGATATAGAATGATGTAGAAGAAGAAGACACACTATACCATAATCCCAATTATGACACAACCACCTAATGATGATCCTAGACCTCCCGACACTGCCTCTTCAACTCTTGGCAGATAGACACTAGTACAATTTTTACAATAATGTATTTACAATGACTTAGGAAAATGATACCTTTACAGTGACTGTATGTAGTGCTGCCCACTTGAACACTTCATGTGATGAAATTCTTGCTATTTTTATTCACCTTGATTTTTTCTCTTGTCATGCTACCCTCTGTTGCACCTTTCTTTGCTTTGCTGCTCTAGAAAGTCTGGTCCTTTACAGCCCTTGAAAACACATGATCTAGCTTTTTCTTGCCTTCTAGGAGCTTGATATTGAACCTGGTGTATCTCTATTATTTCAGATCCCCAATATGTGATTTTCAGCCTTGTAGTATTTTTTTGAGTCTTCTTACCAATGCCACAGGTTTGACCCAATTTGGATTCTTCAAGAGAGAGTTATGCCCAATCTCTCACAATACCCTAATTATGGAATTTTTTAGTAGAGCGAACTTGTACGACGTGACACATGTCACTATTTATTCATTCGGCTCTAAAATTGATATAGAAAAAACTAAAGGCTGTGCACTATCTTCCACTTTTTATAGAATTCCAATCCGATACTCAGAGAGAGAGTTATGACGATTTTCCCAAGGTCACTTCCTTGATATGAATTTCAGAAGCTTGCAAAAACACTGACTTCCACAGATCATATCTCCGAAATTTTTTTGTACCTTGATCTAAAAGTTATACAAGAGCTTCCTTAGGATTTTGACTTCACCTCATAAAAATTTTAACTTCTGAAACATTGCAGAAAAAACATTAAAGCAAAAATTCCACAATGACCTATTTCAGATAGCGAAATCCCTACATAAGGAGGATATGAGGATCACAACCTATATAAATGCTTAGGTTGAGAGGGGCTTCAAAAAGTGAACATGGGAGAGATTTTAGGAGCTTAAAAAATATTAATTATTTACTTTTCAATGACCCATGCCACAACCCTATGGGGTTTTAGCCCACTAACTGGGGTTACAAACTTCAAACATGAATATGTCTCAAACCGTGAAGAATTATGTGGCGTGCCATATATCAACGAAAACATATCGACAAGTAGAAACCATAAAAAGAATTCTTGACCCATAATATAGTAATTTAGTTGGTCAAAATTCCCATTCAATATTGTGGCAGCCCCTGGTGTTGCTTGGGTTGAAATCAATGACAAACACTGATAAAAAAAAACTCACTACTCTCTACATCAGTGTCAGGTGAATTTCTCATAGGGATGTATACAGATCTATCAACTCTTTGATTAACCTGATAATACTTTCCATTGCACGTAGTGCTTTCTAGCCTATCTGGGATCATTCACTCAGTGTGGCTACAAAAAACACCATTTTCACACAATAGCATATTAATCATCAAAGGTAGAGAACATATGAATTTGCCTCTTAGTCCCTTGAAAAACCTTTTTTTAGCTTCAGAATATGACACAAACTGAGCTACTGCAAATTCTATCACAAACCCACCCAAGATTTTGTTAACCCAGTGATCTATAGTCCGGGTGATGGAATTATCATTCTGCTCTAACTGTTGGATCAATTTAGGTGTCCACTGAGTGACCTTGTCGTCCTTCTAGCAGGTTTGGAACTCTGCTAATCTTGACAACCACTCCTGTAATTCATGTGCAAAGGTGACAAAGAAGATCTCGTGAACCTCTCTAAATATATACTTATGTTTCCAATATTCAATAAACAATTTCTTACTTATGTTTTCCTTAAGGGAAAATTCTTGAATTTGCTTTTCAAACAAGTCTTCTAATTCAGGCTTTGATGGTCGCCACATCACCCAATCTCTCTCAAAATGATCCCGGTCCTGGAAACAGAACCATTTTTTGGCTTGAGGGGTCCTGAACCAGGTTCAGAGTTAAGGTTAACCAACAAAACCCTCTTACTACTGGCCCTTTCGGCAATGACTTACTTGCGCAGTTCAAAGTCTCACCCAAAGCAGCATGGGGGGGGGTGCTAGAACCAAGTTTCCACACCCTGAGAGAGAATTAAATGATGTGGGTGCCTTCAGATATAAAACAACTATGATCTGACCTTCGTAACATAAACCCTAAATAGAAACCCTAACCAGGAAGATTACTAATTAGGTCAATTTATGTAGGTTATTCTGTGCGCACTCAGATACAGATTATGCTGTCCTTTCAATAGTATTTAATACATAACATTCATGTTCAACAAAAATAGATCCATTCATTTATCATTCATCTAAGGCAGAATACAGTTGCGCAACTGACCCAAACACAAATAATACAGTAAACAGAAATAACATATAGAAAAGATCATAAAGAAGATTACAAATACATTTGATGCTCACATTTCTTCCAAAACATTACTTTATTCATTCACAGTTCAGATCTTCGTTACAATAATTTCACTCTACCCGTGCACACAGCCAGCAGGGTCACACACAGCAGGGCTAAGGTATTCATGCACATAGCCAGCAGGAGCCTTCTAAACCCAAAAATATTGCCTTTAAGCTCATAAAATCATATTAATAATAGGCCAGACTTCTTACTTGTTATCTACTTGACTCGATCTAGACTCCTATTTATATCTTTAGCCTGCACTCATCTGAGGTTTGAAAATTGTGGTTTGCGGCACCTAGTTCTACCCTTTTTCCCATTACAACTCAAGAGGGTATTTGACCCGCCCCAAGGCCCCTTGACCTGTGCCTTTCTTAGTGCACATGAATTAAATTACAAAAAATACTTTATTTTTATCCCAAAATCCAGTCGTAAGGGACCCCAATCCAATAAGTAGAAAACAAGGAGTGATTGTAGGAGGTTTGACCACCTCCTTAACTATGAAAGGCAACCAATATCTCCTCGCGATTCTCCTCCGAAAGATCGAAATTAGAGGCAACCAAGCAAGTGAAATATCAAAGGGAGCCAAGCTCCACTTCTCTTGAGTTCCAAGGGAACCAATACCTAAATTTTAGGGAGATATTGGTAGACACCCTTTAGGATAAATAGGCTAGAGCAAGAGCTAGAGGACTCTTGACTCTTATATTATACATTCTTGAATTTCATATATTATGTACAATATTGGTTATGAAATAAAATGAGTTTTTAGTTTCTTCCCCACTGAGTTAGTTCCAAGGAGTTGAGCTTGTGGGTTAGGGACCAATCCATTGGTCTCAGTCTCTCTTATGTAATTGTGTTTTTTCTTATGTTGTAGTATTTAATCTCTTTCATTTTATGTTGAGTAGCATATAAAACCACAAAATTGTCTGCTAAGCATCCTTCTCTCACCTCTTCCATTGGATCTTCAGGAGGAAGGCCTTCCACCACATACCAAAATGACTTTTAGTTTATGATTTCATGGAAAATTTAGATAGTTTACTTTCTTATCATGAACATGTTGTAGATGCAGAGGTAGAGTTTTTTTAGTTTCATAGGTAGTGTTATGCGGAATTGTGATCTACAGATAAATTAAATTCCCTAAGTGTGGTGCTAGTCGATTAGAATAATAGAGGAAATAATTACTATCACTTTCTCTAAAACAAGAAAATATATAGAATGGTAAAGGAGCCTACTTGTGATTTAATCACTTCTCCTTCTCCTTCTATCACTATTGCCGTCGCTTTCAATCCAGCTCAAAACACCAAATCAATTCCTGCAAACAAAAACAAAGAACAAAAAACAACATGCAATATAGAAATATCTACTTATCTTACTCAATCAAATAGATTAGATATGAAATACGTATATCATTCAAGAATCCATTGCACAATAAATAGAGACATATGTATGGGAAAATGAACAACAATCTTTATTAAAGAGTAGAAGGGGGAGGTTACAGCCAATGGATCGATTTGTTGCCAACCAGCTCCAACTTCATTCCAGCCTAATCACATCCAACATCATACCAACAACATACCAGTACTTTCACTCTCTCAAGTGAGAATCCAACAACATAAATTTACCAAATTTCTTCCTTTCCTAGCACTAGAATGAGTGCTCAATTTATAGGGAAACTGATGGTACTTTCTTAATGAATGACTTTCTAATAATAGGAAATACATGTTCCCAAGTTCGGAGGTGTTATATGGACACTTGGATTCAAATTTTGACACATATGGACTCTTCTAGAAGGCACTAGCCATGTGCTCATTCCCGAAACAATGAGAATTCCACTCCCAGGTGAACAACGCAATATTGAATGTCGGGAGGTGCACTGCAGTGCACCCTTGAATGGAGGATTTGGCACCACAATGTAGTTAGTCCCTTTAGAGGCTGTGTTGGTGACTCAATAAGTGATATAACATATACTTCAAACCTTGGAAATCTCACAATAGAAGCCATGAATGAATTGTTCTTCTCTTAGGGCATATAGCAACTAAAATATAAGGGGATGATAGAACCTATTTCATTGGTCCTAGGGATGATGTCCAGTTTTACCAGGTCATGGGGGATGATGCCCAAATTGACCTATAACAACTTCCCCTAAAGCATGAAATCTAAATAATAATAATAATAGTATTTGGATGAGATGATTTACGATGCGATGAGATGGAACTGAAGTGGAGCGGTGACCTACATCAATCTTGCAATACATTACATCATGATATTTTCATCTTGATCACGAATTTATGAGGGAGGCATTCCCATGCTCAACACATAAACTATCTAATAACATGTACATAGTTCAGAAAGTCATCCGCATTGAAATGTTGCCCAATCCAGACATGCCTACAGATATAGGCCCATGTTCGGATGATGATCTATATGTAAATTCGCCATACAGATGATGTGCACAACAATCCTGAAATTGCAGCCCAGATGGATGAAAGTAGATCCGGGGTCTTCTTGTCTTGTTCAATTGATTATTCGGGTACAAGTCTAGCCATGTGAATATATGATTTGTAGTCGAACATGGTAAGACATCATTTGATTACCAGCAAATGATGTGAGCTGTTAACAAATGCGAGAGAACCACCATTGATGTTAATGGCTCTCAAGGTACTGCAGTACAGTTTGCAAGGCGTGAATAGATGATTTGATTTCGAGCGCCAAACAAAATATTTCGGTCAAACGTCCAGAAGCGATAAACTTGTCGATGATGTAACAAGCCTCATGGTACTGGAAGATGATGTTTCTAAGTAAACTTCCTGGATGATGATTTGATGTTGATAAGAAGCCACTTTATTATGAAACAAGAGTTACTGATTTCAGAGACAAAATGTGACTTGATATAGCAATGTTCAGGGATGACTGTCATGAAAATGAAGGTTTATGAGTATTGCAGAAGGATAAGTATTCACTCGATGACTTCTCTTGAACATATCGGTGACACTGAGATGAGTTGGAAGCATTGACCCAAAACCGAAGTGAAGGTATTATGAACCATATGTATGAATGAACTGTCAAGAAGATTAACCAACCCAAAATTCATGATGATGGAGTGAAAGTGTCATGTTCAAGAGCGACCTACTACCATAAAGTGTTATGTGCACTTTCCCAAATTTTCCCTGGTCATTTGTTGACCAATACCTCTTTATTTTTTAATAAAATTGAGGAGGATAACATATGCATGATCTATAATTCAACCCTTCGAGTGAATGCATCGCTATTTAATAATCTAATGAGTCTAGCGATAAATGAAACTCGATTCTTGCCATGATCGACAAGCCTGTAATTATTTTATGTTTTAACGAGCCTAACGACAATGACAACCTATTCCTTTTCATATTTAGAGAGTTTGAAAAAGAGCACAAAAGAAAACTCCATGAGTCCTTTTTCGTAAATTTTTCGCTCAGTTCCGAAAAAGTGTAAAATGATACCTGAGAGAACCTCCTAGTGATGTTCAACTAAGGTTTTCATTTTTCGTAAATAGTCTATCTCAGTCCATAAAAGGGTTAAACTTATACTGAGTAGATGTCGTTTCATTTACTTTTACGAGCTCAAAAAGACAAGTTCTCGACAATATTTTTCACATTATTGAAGTCTGAAAAGAGATAAAATAAGACTCCAGGGGTTCCTTTTTCACTGTTATCGAAGCCCCAAAAAGAGATAAAAGTGTGCTTCAAGTAATTTTTCATTTTTATCAAATCTTGAAAAAAAGGATAAAAGTATGCTTTGTGGTCAAATCATTCTTGAATAAGTGTGCACAAATAATCTGCTATATCAGCTACAAAATTTGTTCAGAACAACATGAAACAGATTAAAAATACCTGTTTCATAGCAAAAATGAATAAAAACCATAGTTACAACATTTAATATGATTTTGAAATAATCAAATGACTAATTAAAAGAGTTTTACCATTCATTTTTACCATTTGAATTTTGGAGCTCTGAACCAGTTTTTCCCCCGAACTTCAGCAGTTGATTGCGACATATTATATGTATGATTTACCTCGCCATTCGATCCAGGTTGGAGGTATGAAACTTCTTTGTCCTTCAGTAGCATTTATGTTTCATTTCATTGCAATGATTTAGGGTTTTGAGCCCCTTAGGGTAAATTTATTTCGTTGAGAGTGAAACAGACACTTGAATGTCAAAAGGTGCATTGCAATGCACTAGAATTGAAGGCTAGGTACAAATGCAACGCACTATCCCTTGACCTAGGGTGCGTCGGGCGCAATTTCCATTTTTGTTTCTTGTTGTGTGCCCAAAATTTTCCTAGTTTTTTGCATAAAATGGATTCTTATGAGTCTTATGATTGTGTTTCAGGTATTCATCAGACCAAAATGATGATTTCATGGAGGGAAAGAGAACATGAGTAACATAACATGATTTCCCTAAACAATCTGGGTATGGTAAGAGCCCTTAGAGTCTGCGAGTTGCTAAAGTACTTCAGATTGTCAAGTATGAGGCAACAAAGGGAACTATTAGATTTCCTTGTTCGTTCATGGGATCCAGCGATACAGGCATTTTAAATTGGGGACAAAGTGGTCCCAATATTAGTGAAATATATTTATTTTCTTACAGGATTATCGAGGAGAGGTCCACCCATTTATCTTTTAGGGTTTTCTCTTGGAGGAGAGACAGTGAGAGATTATATATTGCGGTATTGAAATTGAGGGACCGAACCTAGTAAGCATGGGAAAATAAACATCCATGATGTACATGACTTGCCATTGAGGGCCATCCTATTCACTATCACAAAGCTTGTTGGTACCGCTACACTACATGTGGCAAATAAATCTTACATGCAGTATGTACCAGAGTGCTTTGAACCAACAATTTTTAACCGCGTTGAAGCTATCCTCTTTCAGATGAAAGAACAGCTGACCAAGGCAAAGGGAGGAAGGAATAATAATTTCAACTATGGTTTGATCCTGATTTCATTTTCCTTAGATCGGATTCCATTGATGCAGCCCCAGCATGTGACACTGGGTATATCTGGCCCTAGATATCCAAGTATGCAGAGATGGGTAGAACTGATGGCTAGACATGCTGGTCAATCGACCATCGTATTCTCTACTGCATTCTTTTCCTCGTTTAGGTGAAATATGGTTGCTATTGATGACTATGCATATGCAGGCATAGACTTCCGAGGAGATCGAGATTTGGCTTTACTAGACGATTCTTAATGTGGTGAAATTGGTAAGAATTTTTTGACCATCTTTTTTTGATTTTTTCTAAGGTTTATACATGTTTTTTTTATTTTGATGTTTCCCAAGACTAAAATAAAGTTTTGATGTAATGCAAATGTAGGTCGAGTTCGACTAGTGGGTCAACCAGAGCAAAGAGCAGACGAGCCAGCATAGAGGGCTGTCGACAGAGCAGTCCTTCAAGATTTGGATATGGCTGAGAATCTTGTTGAGCTACAACAACACATAGAGGGATTCACTCTCAGGATTCCAGATTGCTGGATTGAAGATTTACCCATGAGACTGTAACGCCATACTATTGCCATTCCTAACCATTGGATGCAGTTATTACGTTGGATAGCTATATTAGTAGCATGTTATCATGAGCATCACTAGTTTACTTTTGACATTTTGCATACATTTTGAGGTCAGATGAACAATGTGTCTTGGGCACAAATTTTGTAAAAACCTATAACTATATATATATATATCTATATATATATATATATATATATATATATATATATATATATATATATATATATATATATATATATATATATATATATATATATATATATAAGTGTTTTCCTATGTTTATTGCGTAATCCTATTCAATTATGTGACGTGAATTGAAAATATTTCTTTACATGTGTTGAAAATGTCTGTTTATAACATAATTTGCTAAGGAATCAGTTAATGTGTTCAAGTTTCTAGAAAAATGTTGACATTGAATGAAATAAAAATGTCTTTCCAAAATTTGAACTCTTAGGAACATACGATGTAGTGTTGTATTTATGACAGTATAAACACTAGTAAGTTGCAGTACCACAAGTTGTGAGTCTAACCTAATGATGATGCAGTTAATACCAAATGAAATGGAATCAGAGAAATTTTTTATCAACACACTATACTTAGAGATATTGTTTTTATATCGACTGATACAAATCCCTTGAAAACTCATTAACTCGTCGTTTGGAGAAAAAATGGCCCACGCTGCAGAGGATAGATTCTACGTACTACAACTAGCACCATCAGCATACCTAACGAATGGTTCCAAAGATTTAAACATTTACGATGAAATGTAAAGTGGATTACTAAATTCAAGAAAAATATAGAAAAAAAAACTAAGATAGTAAATGCAAGTCAAAAACATATATACAATATAATACAACAGTTCACTAAGATTATGTTTAAGAATAGTAAAGTTTCAGATACAACCCATTTCGGGGCTGTACCAATGGAATTCCATCATAATCGACCAACTCGTAGTCGCCCTTAGCAAGAACTCTTTTGACAATATGGGGGCAATGCCATAATGGCTCAAATTTCCTTGTACCTATTACATTAGCTTTCTGATCATAAATAAGGACTAGGTCACCCTTTGATAAGATGCGATGTTGGACATGCTTGTTGTATTGTGCCTTTATACATCTCTTATGTGCTTCGTTGGCCAATGTGGCTTCACGACGCATTTCATCAAGATGGATGAGGTTAATAAGACACACTTATTCAGAAGAGGTTTCAGGTAACAATTCAACAGCTAGTTTTAACGACAATATTTCACATTGGATAGGCAAGGTAGCTTCCAGACCATACACCAATTGAAAGGGGGTAAATCCGGTTTCGTTTCTCACCGAGGTTTGGTATGCCCAAAAAGATGATTACAGGATCAAATTCTAATTTCATTTATGAATTCCTATCATTCGTTAAAGCATTCATTTAAGAATCTTGTTAATAGCCTTAACTTGTCCATTGGATTATGAATAATAAGGAGTAGAACTATCAGGCGACGGTCATAATTTGGCAGTCAATTCATTCATCATGTGATTGAGGAAATTCTTCCCAGATCTGTGACTATAGCCTATGGAACACCAAACTGTGAGATGACATGATTGAAAATGAATAATGTAGTTGTTTTTCTTGCGTTGTTGAATGTAGGCATCACTTCAGCCCACTTGGCAAAGTATTCTACTATGATAATAATATAACCATGCCTTCCAGACGAATGAGGGTTGCAGGTCATGAAGTCAGTGCCCCATTTTGAAAATGGTCCCATAGTGATAACTTGATGCATCAGCATTGGTGGTTTCTGGAATTTATGATCAAATATCTGGCACACATGACAACTTCTAACTGCGAGGATGCAGTTGCGAAATATGGTTGGCCAAAAGTAACTGGCACGGAGTATCTTCTGCATGGTAGCGTATCCAGACAAGTTTCCACCACAAGCCCCGACAAGAAAATAATTTAAAACCTTCTCGACCTCCTCAGGAGTGAGGCACCTCCTTAAAATTGCATTGACACCATGACGATAAAGTGTATCACTGATGATCAAATAAACTTTGGCTTGGTATTGAATATGTCGTTGTTTAGAGTGAGAGGTATTAGGCCAAAAAGTATAGGTTTGGAGATAAATGATAAAATCCCCATACCAAGGATTATATGATCAAATCAGAAACAAAGAATCATTAGGAATTGATGGTTCTGATGTAGTAGCAGTACTATCAGAGGGAAGGTCACAGAGAAGCTCAGCCAAAAATAAAGACTTCTTTGACTTGGATTTGATGAATTCCAAATCAAAATCCTATAAAATGATAATCCATTTTGAATATATTCCCCCCAGCAATTGACGTGACAATATGTATGTCATGGGGTTGCAATCCAAAATGACAATGGTGTTTCAGAACAGGATATAGTGGTGAAATATTTGGACAACTTGGATGGCCGCCAAGGCGAGATTTTCGACGTATGAATACTTCACTTCTGTATCATTGAGATTATTACTCAAATAATATATCAGATGTTATATCCCATATTCTTCCTAGACCAATACCATAGCAATGGTCGTATCAACCGTGATGATATATAATAAATAATCACTCTGATAATTGGGGGGGATACATTAATGACGCCCTGACAAGTGTATCCTTGACAACATCAAAAGAAGCTTGCGCAACCTTATCCCAATGGAAGGGAAACCCATTTTTCAAGAGCTGAGTAATTCCTTTAGTAATTTCGACATAATTGGGTATGAACCTCCTTATGAAGTTAGCCTTTCCTTGAAGTTTCTGTAACTGAAGAAAATTTGATGGCGTAGACAAATCCATAATAGCCTAGACCTTCAGTGGGTTGATTTGAATTCCTTCTTCTGAGACAACAAATCCTAGAAAATGACCAGAACCAATAAAAAACACACATTTATGTGGATTGAGGCGTATTTTGTAGTGTCAGTAGCGTATAAAATTAGCTCTCAAATGCATCGGGTGATCAGTCTGGTTTCGTGAATGTGTGGGTAAATGATCTTGAAAAGGTTGAACAATGCACTTGATGTCATTGAAAGCATAATCCACTGCTCCCTAAAAATTTTCCATAGTTTTATTTAAACCAAACACGAGTTTCCGATAAGAGAATGTGCCCCAGGGACAGATGAATTTTGTATTATATTGGTCCTCTGGGTGGATATTGATTCGATTGTAGCCAAAAAATCCATCCATGAACAAAAATATTTCACATCCAGCACAATCATCAATAATATGGTCGATAAAGGGAGTAGGATAGTTTTCTTTTGGACAAGCAAGAATGACATTCCAATAATCGACGCAAACTCTGATTGTCCCTTATTTCTTCATAACAAGAACAATGTTGGAAACCCAATCAGTTAGCGGAATGGGGTAAATGAAACCAACACGCAAACTTTTTTCAACTTCTTCTTTATTGGTAGCAGCCTTCTTCGGATGAATAGGATGAAGGCGTTGACGTACCAATTTGACATCAGGGTACATTTTAATTATGTGTTCAACGATACTAGTATCTATGCCCGACATTTCCCAGTAAGACCAAGAAAATACATCACGAAATTCACGAAAGAGAGAGAGATAAGTTTCAAGTACTGATGGACATGAAAATTTTCTACAACGTCAGGTTTGGTCGAAATATTGATAGAAATGGTTTCTTCAATATTTCATAAGTTTTGCTCAGATTTGATTGCATTAATGGGAAAACAATTCGAAAAGAATGTTTTGTTTGATGGGTGATATAGTTCAATAAGATTACATTCTTCGTAATCCTAAAGATGGGAACGATGATGGTGATCTTCCCATGGTTCTCCTGATGGAATCATGGATTACACAATATTCTCATCTATCAAGAAAGTGGATGAAAAAGGATCAGATAGAGTACCAAAATCTAATGAACAATCAACCCAAACGATCAGCGACGATGATTTCAGATTCGCCGCCCAAGCCATGTAGATGGATTTCTATGCGAGCTCAATTGGGATAGAAGGCAAAAATTCATCCAACATAACAATTTCAGAATCACCCGTAATCTTCCTTAAGCCAGATGGAGTGGAAGATATCGTGTAATAGGTCTCTATGTTTGAAATTTTTGCCGACATTGTAGGTGATGGTAATGCAAAGGTTCCCATGAGGAAATAATCCTTTAAGAGTCCTACACTAATGTTCTGAAGTGCTAATTTGGGTACGCGAACTAAAGGTATGCTTCCAGTTACCTGGGAACTGGAGGCAAAGAAAGAGAGTTGATTTATGACTATGATAACACCTTTATGTGGAAAGGCGATCATTCTAAAATATGTAGAGACGATCGCAATAATAGCATATACCCATGGCCTTCCGAGTAAAATGTTGTAATCAAGGGGTTCGCCAATGACCTCAACTTCAACATTTGCTATTTTCCCCCCTAGTTCGACATGTAAGTTATTGATGATACCGCAAGGCTTATATGTAAGTCCATCAAAATCTTTCAATGTCGTAGGCAATTGAGATAGGCATGGCGATCCAAGTGACTTCCAACAATTCAGAGACATAATGCAAGTTGATTCTCCCTCATCAATAATAGTATGATGAATGAGGTGATTGAGAACATTTAATTGGATGGAGAATGCCAATTATGCTGGTAATTGCGACACATAACCCGTATGATTAAAGACTACAAGATTGGAATCTGTCGGATCGATTCCACCAATTGCTGGCAAAAAATCCTATTTTTGGGAGGGAAAATTTTTAAGTACCTCAAGCGTTGACATAAATGAAGAGGATTGAGCCAAATCTTCAACTAAATTATAATTTTGATCATCTTATGCTCGAGGACTGAATATCGATTTATGGATGACTCCCTTCGGCAGCTTTATTTTTAACTCAGGAATAGCAGTTGGAGGAATATATTGTATAGATGGATTCATGGTCGAGGTAGTAGGTTGATCAGTATCCTGAATACCATCATCTTTATTATGCATTGACACCAAAACATTATTTGTTGGCAACGTAACAGATAACATAAGCACTTTGGAAATAGAAGTTGGATCTGTAGCAACCAAATTTGTATCTGGATTAGGAAATGGATCTGTCTACCCAACAGATGCATGTGAGGTCTTAATCAATTTTGAGACTTCGACACGGTGAGGAAAGTATTGAACAAAGTGTTCCTCATTACAGATTATGCAAGGGTAACAAGGTTTCTGATTTCTATTTTGTTGATCAGATGATCTTTCCTACGTGGTAGAAGTTTGCCTTTTCTTTGATTTCCCATTTTTCTTACTTTCGGGTTGCTTGTCAATTTTTCCTTTGTCAGATGACATGACATGAATTTCAGAAGAAGGTGCAGGATCAGACTCATTAGAGTGATGTGTTCTTACAATACCAATCATAGCGTCATCAGCATGAGATTCCTTAGATGGAGGAGGAACAATAAAATTAGATCACGACGCATTAGGAATTGTCTCATATAGCGTGCCAGACTGAGTATAAATCAAATATAAGTACTGTGAATGAGCAATGACCTGCTATTTAGTGATGAAGCCACCCTTAGCCACGTCCTCAGTTATATATGGTAAAAGGGACTTAATGAACCACTCAGTAAGGAGCCAATCAAGAAAAAATGTCTTGACCATTCTATGATGGCGACGCCACTCATGAATATGATCAGGAATGTGAGTAGCATTAGTATGTTTCAAATTGGTCAAGAGTTCTGTTCCAGTTTCATATTGTATGGGTAGCTGGAATTGGGTCAAAAAGACAATAGCTATGGTAGTGAAATTATCAAATGAAGCTCTTCGTAACTCAATGTACCATTTCGCAGCCAGAATAATGAGTGTACGTTGGAAAAGACGTAGTCAAATGAGGTCATCATTTAGGGATTTAGATGAACACCACAAATGATAATTCATAACATGCGTCGACGGGTCTTCCCCAGGGATTTCATTGAAGTTAGGAATATCCGAGGGTAATTTATGAGTTATCACTAGCCACGAAGGAGCATAGCTGATTAGATCATTTGTAAGATGTTTTAAATCAGATAATTCTAAAGTTGCAACAAAGGGAAACTGTCTATTTAAGTTGGGTTTAGAATAGCCAGGGTATGATGGAATTTCTCGGGCAATAGGCCTTTGAGCACCAGCATAAGGAATATGTTGCTAGTAACCCAGATAGGGGTTATTTTGATAAGCAAACACTTGAGGATTATGTTGACCAAAACCCGGGTACGCTACTTGTTGAAATGAGGGTTGTTTCATTTGCACTTGTGGCTACCAAGGTGTCTATCCACCAATATTATAACCCAAAATTGAATATAATGGATTCAGTTGTGAATAGGTATAACCCGGTTTTGGTTGTGACATCCCATAATATGGTAATCTAGCTTGTGAATAAATAATTCCGAATATAGGAGGTTGTTGTAAACCAGCCAAAGGAGTTGGAGTCTAAGGGCCGAATACTTGAGGGTATTGGGTTGGAGGACCTCCCTGAGATGGTTGAGGTACAATAGTTTGAGCCTATAACAAGGGTAAATATGTAGTAACAAGTGGAGTATATGTGGGTGCAACAGGTTGAATCGGTTGATATGATTGCATAACTATTTCTGGATGGATGGGTTGAGTGGGCTGCCACTGACAAACAATCATTCCGACATTTGGATGACCAAGTAATGATGGACTAATATCAAAATGGGTGACCATAGGTTGCCCCCCAGCATGAGGAGTATAATAATATGAAGAAAAAAAATTCTCCAAATTTCGAGAGTCCAATTGAAATTGTATTGGGTGGAATATACCCAAATGGAATAGCTTGATATTTCACTGATGATGTAAATAAAGGATCAATCCATTCACTACGCATTAGAGATGTACTAGATAGGATAATAGATGATGACATTGGTGAATTCCATGGGTTTGAAGATGCACTAGAGAAGGTTCCAGATAAATATTGGTAACCAGGTGGGACGGACAGGCGACCATATAAATGTGACTCTCGTGAAGTTGCGAACATCAACGGGGTAGCAAGAGAAAGTGTTGTCGCAACTGGAATAGATGGTACAGCCGAAGATGTTGGCTCAGGCATGGTTATATGAACCAATTTATACCCTACAGAATGTATGAGAACTCGAATAGACACGGGATCAAAGAAAGCAGTGTGAGGTGATTGAGGAAAAGTCTTGTAAATATAAACCTTCAATCCAAAATGGCTTCGATTCGAAGGTGTTTCATCTTTTGGTATTTCTTCAATCGAAATCAAACTAGGTGGAAGGATTTCGTCGTCAGGCCTGAAGTATATTTCAGGTGGTTGATTGTGTGATATGCGAGACTCAATGGCTACAATACATTGTAGGGCGAACGATACAGGAAAAACTTTCGGTTGTTCGACTTCGAGATTCATATGTTCTGGTAAAAGAACGATAGGATCCGAATCAACTTATAGTTGAACAACATCAGGTTTGGGAGGTATGGTCTCACTGGTTGGATGGATCGTGACTATAGGTAGCTATGAGAACTCTGTCTCGAAAACAGTAAATGAACCAGGATTTGTAGAAACAACTCGAGATGACTCTGGTATATGTGAGGATGATGTCGCACTAGAGGTACTGATAGTACTAGTTTTGGTAGAACGATGTTGCCTTCACCGACCAAAAATGTCTTCTAGTGGTAAAGGTGGTTTAAGTGCTATTCTACGCGAACGAAGGGGAAATGAATGTTCTTCTCCCACGATGAATAATTTATTTTATGACCAAAAACAAATAAGAAAAATAAAAGGGTAATTCTAGGAAAAATGTTTACCAAGTAATTATGAACTGTAGGATACCTCCTGGTGAACCAAGAAGTATGGGCATGAAATCTCCCCGAATGATGTGTTTTGCGTATCACAAGTTACAAGGCAATCGACTCGGTTACCTATGGATGGATAGCACCCTAAATTTTTCCTAAAAAAATATACCCAAAGGTATGTGGAGGCCCAAGTCTGTATTAGCGTTGTCTAATGCTAAACCACACAGTGAGAGCACCCCCTTATACTTTTTGTACTAGAACACCGCCCTATATACCCAAAGGTACGTGGACAAGCACCGATATACTTATGTACGTGGAGTGAAGTATCACACTTGGAATGTATCACAGACAAGTTAACGACAACTGCTATGGTTAATGGCGTTAGAACATGTCTCTAGCCTAGACCTTCTAAATGTTATTGTTAATGTTCCAATGCTTTCTTAGGTAAATTGATGTAAAATTTATGTTGATTTTGTTTAAAATTTTTGTCTTTGAGGTTCACTGTGTGATGTGATGTAAATTCCTAAAAATGAAAACTAAATGATAAGAAAAATTTTCAATTTATATTTTTCAATGAAAATCCTAGATACTAAGGGAAAGAGCAATCATTTTTTGAGAAAAAAACATAGAGCACAAGCTAAAATGTAGCTTTTCTAACTTGTTCCTAGCAACACGCACAATTCACTATATGCACATGCATGTTTTTCTTTTCAACTCCTTTAATGTGAATGAAAGAAAGGAAAATATATGAATAAATCAATAAAACAAGTGTTTTCTTCTTTGAGAAACAAGGAATGAAACAACAATTTATCTTTTAGGAAAAATGAAGAATGGAACTACAGTTTTTCCTACAGGAAACGACGAATGAAACAAAAATTTTCTTTTTGAAAAAAAATTGATCTAATGCAGAAATGAAATACTTTGAATTTGATTTTCCAATGATAAAGAAAAACACTAAAGAGACATTGAATAATTTTTCTTTTTGAAGGAGGAAGAATCAGGAAAGTTTACTGGTCTTTAAGAGGTATTAGACATCTGAGAATAAAAAAAACAAATGGCTAAGAATGATATCAATGAAAAACTTAGATGGAATTTGGTTGGTTGAGGAGCCAACACAGTCTCTAAGGGGAGACAGTGCGTTGCAGAGCACCCATGAGTGGGAGACATTGCACTGCAGTGCATTGTGTCTTGACCAACAGTGCATTGGGGGCAATAGGGATTGAAAAATCAAGCATCAAAACACACTTCTAATGCAATTATTTCATTCAAATGTCCAATAACTAAAATTGTATACTACTGATGAGGATAAGCAGAGGAAAAAAAAATCAGGAATGATAGGATACTCCCCAGCGGAGTCGCCAATTTACTATGCAGAATTGTTATCTATGGGAAAAAAAAATTCCCTAAGTGTGGTTCTAGTCACTTAGAACAAGAGAGGAAATAATTACTATCATTTTCTATAAAACAAGAAGATTTACAGAATGGTAAAGTAGCCTACTTGTGATTCAATCGCTTCTCCTTATGCTTCTATCGTTGTTGTCATTGCTTTAAATCCAACTCAAAACGACAGATCAATTCCTACAAACACAAACAGAGAACAAAAAACAACATGAAATATACAGATATCTACTTATCTTACTCAATAAACTCGATTAGATATGAAATACATATATCATTCAAGAATTCATTACACAAGAAATAGAGACATATGTATGGGAAAATGAACAACAATATTTATTAAAGAGTAGAAGGGGGAGGTTACAACCAATGGATCGATTTGTTTCCAACCAGCTCAAGCTTCATTCTAGCCTCATCACATACAACATCATACCAGCAACATATCAGTACTTTCACTCTCTCAAGTGAGAATCCAACAGCATAACTTTACCAACTTTCTTCCTTTCCTAACACTAGAATGAGTGCTCAATTTATAAGGAAATTGATGGTTGTTTCTCAATGAATGAATTTATAATAATAGGAAAGACATGTCCCCAATTTCAGAGGTGTTAGATGGACACTTGGATTTGAAGTTTGACATATATGGACTCTATTGGAAGTCACTGGCCATGTTGAGATTCCCAGAACAATGAGAATTCTGCTCCCAGGTGACCAACGCACTCTTGAATGTCAGGAAGTGCAATGCAGTGCACCCTTGAATGGAGGATTTGGCTCTGCAACATAGTTAGTACCTTTAGAGGTTGCATTTGTGAGTCAATAAGTGATATAAAATATACTTCAAACCTTGGAAATCTCACAATAGAAGCCATGAATGAATTTTCCTTCTCTTAGGGCATATAGCAACTGAAATATAAGGGGATGATAGACCCTATTTCAATGGTCCTTGGGATGATTTCGAGTTTGACCAAATCATGGGGAATGATATCCAAATTGACCTATAACAGGTAGGTTTATTTAATGTCAACTCATCTTTTCCACCATTTTTGTGATAAGTTTATCAATGATGAATGCATGAACATGTAGTTTATTTTAGGTTTGAATAGAGCAGTATAGGAGTACCTCTTCAGCACCATCAACTTTAGTATCCACCCTTCATCAAACACCTTCAATCCAAGTCACCTTCAGCCTTGTTTTTGGAAATCACCACCACATCACCGAGAGCCAACTTGAAGGTGTGAGACATGCTTTGTGAAGATTTTTTAGCTTATCCAAGGGGTTTTATACCCTTAAACTACATAGATCCACCTTCACCCCACCTATTGTAGCCTTTTCCTCACCATTTCTAGCCCCAAAATCCCCACGGCCTATTTCTTGAAGCTTTTCAGGACATCCTGTAGCACTACAGAAAATCCTATAGCATCTTCCTGTAGAAGTGCCAACAACTCTCTCCTTCAGTGCAAAATCACTCTTGTACCTCATCTAAGCCTATCCAAGCCACCAACACACCTTCAACCCTAAAAATTTGGGTTAGGGATCCTCTTAGACCACCTCAACAGGTACTTCTTTTGCTACAAAATAGAGTCATTTAAAAGGTTGATTAGCTCATTGATAGATGCATCATTAAACATAGTAGTTAAGCGTAAGACAGATAGGATTAAATTAGTAATTTGGTTCAGTATGTGTGATCTAGATTAGTTTCCCTTTCTACAATTCAATTTAGCAATTTAGATTATGAAGGCCAATAAGTGTAATTTATTTTCTTGCATTAGCTTAAGTGTGAATTTATATTTCTTGCAGATAGATAGATCAATCAATGTGATATAGAGTATTTTATTTCCCTATTGATATAATGATGGTCATGATTTATTTCCAGTCTTAGATTACATTTAGAAGTGTGACAAACTTCCTTTCATAGAAGTAACCCTAGCAGTAGCACCTCATTATAGAAATTAGAAGAGGATGGCATGAGTAGAACTCATCTGTTGTGCATATAGCACTATCGCCTTGAAGTTTGTATGAACCTCGACCTGATAAAGTAAAGCTGAGTAGCCTCTAGGAGTTGCAGCGCTTTTGGTACAATACCAGGGCTCACCACCTTTTGGCTTCGATGTTGGGGAGGTGTCTAAGTAGATGTTTGATTCTTATTTGGAATTATTTTATGATTTTATTTTATATACAGTTCCAAAATATTTAAAAATAAAAAATAAATTTGACTTTCGTTTCTCATAGAAGTAGGCATAACCAAGGAAAATTCTTACCAAAAACCCGCACATCCCCACATAGTCACCCTTCACTATTCTTCAATGACTGTGAGCTTGAAAACACCATAGGTGAACCACTTGAAAACTTTGAAGAACTTATTAGATAATAAGAGGAACTTGCTTCACGTAGGGAACCTACTTCACTAGTTGAAGCCATGGCTGAAACTAGGACCCAAGGAGTCTTTTCCATTATAGAAATATATGAAAAAACTAGAATGAAGAACATCAGTCGCTTATCCCTTCCACATTTCCATGGAATTACTTTTGAGGATCCTAACACCTTCATGTTCGAGCTGGTTGTTGTCTGCGGGACTTATGGCAATGCGTTAGATGACCAAAAGCTAAAACTGTTCCCATCCACTCTCAAGGATGTAGCCTTGCGTTGGTTCATGAGTTTGCCTGGTAACAACATCAATACCTTAGAACAGATGCAAGATTCCTTAAACAACAAATATAGGGACTACTGCAGATCCAAATAAACCAAAGAGATATTTAGGATGACTCTGGGACTTGATGAATCCATGGAAGATTATGAATAAAGATTAAAAATGAACTATAAAAGAGCCAACTGCACCCTTGATCTCGGATCACTCAAATTGGTACTTCTCTAAGGGATCATGGAAGAGGTGATATAAACCCATAATATTTTTTCTGGAGGAGACATCTACCAGCTACCTTATGAGAACATTAAAACTATCTCTAGAAACCACTCTACGACAGCTAGGAAGAAAGGTAGAGCTGGTAAAATCATGACCAACACTCCTTCCTCTTACACTTTCATCAAGTATGAGATTGGAAATATGTTATAGGACTTCAAAAGTGAAATTTTGCACACCTTTGCTTTGCAAATGGACACAATGTAGATCAAGAGGAAGCAAGAGGAAGAAGAAAGGGCCTTATCTATCTTTTGCCCTAGATGTACCAGAAAATACCATTGAAATGAATGCCCACTAAATTCCATAGAGGTTTTCTTAGTCGATGAAGAGAATCATGAGAGAGATAAGTGTACCTCCTTACCTTGTTTAAAATTTGTATATCAAGGTGGGGAAGGAGGACCAGAGAAACTCTGTTTCATAAATCAGAGAAGGTCTCAAGGGCTTCTGTCATATAAGCAGGGCATGCAAGGTGCACCTTACTCCTACTACCATAAAAAATTGAATGAAACTATGCAATCTTGATACACATCCACTCCTCCATCATGGCCTATACCTCATACTTGGCCTTATACCCCTCCATATCACCATCATCTTGTGAAACAACTATTCCAGTAGTATGTTGCTCAACCACCTTAGTTGAGCAACCCATCACAAGGGTGGAGGCCCCAACACAACCAACCACCTTCTTTACTTCCTCCACCCCAACCTAAACCTTGGCTCACTCACTCTTCTCCATCTAAGTTGCCTCAAATGCCTACCTAGCCCAATCCAAACCTAAACAAAAAGCAAACACAAGAGGTTTAAAGTGGTGAAACGTCTTATCCAGCTTATTCTTCAAAGATACATGAGATTAACCTCAGGTCTGGAATAGTACTCCTAGAAAATCATCCTCCATATCCACCTGCAAAGGTTGAGGAGGAAAATTAAGAGAGAAATAATCAAATCAATCAAGCTCCTTTTCCTGAGTGCCTGATCCACCCTAGTCAACACACCCCAGAAGTGACTGAACTTCTGGGAAAACTGAAAAATAAGTGTGTGAAAATACCCCTTCTCTAGGCCATTAAGTATGTCCCTATTTACAATAGGCTCATAAAATAAAAATTCTTTAAGAAGCCTGGGAGAAAGAAGAAAGAAACCCCCACCATCAATTTTGTGGGACAATTTTCCGACTTAATGTTGGGAAGGGTGATCTTCCCGAAGTACCTGGACCCCAGAAGTCCAGTAGTAGATGTACACATCGATGGTGTCATAGTCCCCCACACTTTGATTGATCTTGGGGCTGCCATAAATGTGATGAATAAGGAAAATATGATTAAATTCAACCTCCAAGGAGCCTTGAGAAATACCACCAGTGTTCTGCAACTTGCAGACAGATCCACAGTAGCTCTAGAAGGAATTGTTGAGGATGTTATGGTCTCGATTGACTCATGGGAGTACCCCACACATTTCCTAGTCCTCCATCCAAAAACCAAGTTTAATGGATATCCTCTCATTTTAGGAATACCTTGGTTGGCCATTGCCGATGCTTATATCAGTAGCAGGGCTGGAAACATTACTATAAAGAATGGGCCCTTGTCCAAACAACTGGTATTATATCCTCCTACCAAGACTTCCATTGACCATGACCTATCCTTGTTGTTAGAGGATGATATCATTGACCCAATTTATACCATATATACTATTCTTAGAGGGGGGCGACCCAATCAAGATGATCTCATTGACCAAATCATTCAAATATATCCCCCCACTGACATTCCAATTGATGACCTAGTGAGAGAATCTGAAAGACACCCTTGGATTGAGTTGCACTCAGTTGATTTGACATCTGAAGTCACCAAGGTTGTGGAATTTGGCCCATCAAAATCCATAGATATTAACTCATCCCTCTCAGCCAAAGAAGAAGAGCAACTATGCCATCTCCTGAAGGAAAACATAGATGCTTTTAATTGGGACTACAAGGACATGAAAGGGGTGCATACCTCAGTGTGTACACATCATATTTATATTAAATAAGGATGCAAGATTGTGAACCAACCCCAAAGGAGGATGAAACCTTCCCTAAAGGACATAGTGAAGGATGAACTACAAAAATTGTTGGATACAGGTTTCATTTACCCCATATCAGACAATGAGTGCATGTCTCCTTTTTTTCTAGTCCCAAATAAAAATGGAAAGTTGACTATTGATACTTAAACAAAGCCATGAAGAAGGACCATTTCCCCTTGCCCTTCATTGATCAAGTCCTAGATGGTCTTGAAGGGAAGATTTTTTTCTCTTTCTTGGATGGGTTCAATGGGTATAACCAGATCAAAATAAGCCCTGAGGACTGGGAAAATACCACTTTAAAATGTCCCTATGGCACTTTCACTTATAGAGTCCTTCCCTTTAGGTTGTGCAATGCCCCTGATAGTTTTAGAGAGCAGTCCTGAGCATTTTTTCTGAACTAGTCCATGACTCTGTAGAAATCTACATGGAAAATTTCACACCTTATGGGTATGATTTCCATGAGGTTGTCTCCAATATAGGAAAGGTGTTAATAAAGTGCATTGAAATTCATCTCTCCCTAAGTCCTGAAAAGTGTGAATTTATAAAAATGTCAAGGATTGTCTTAGGCCACTTAATATCATAAACAGGAATACAAGTAGAACCAAACAAAATCACCATCATAAAAATGGTGTCCATTCCTCAAAAGCAGCGAGATGTCATAAGTTTCCTAGGATTGGATAGATACTATACGAGGTTCATTAAGGACTTCAACAAAGTGGCTTCACCATTATTCGAATTGTTGGCCAAATATTCTGAGTTTTTTGGTCTATTCTCTGTCAGGAGGCTTTTCATCTAATCAAGGAAAATCTAACCACTGCCCCTATTCTTTGAGGTCCCAATTTAGCTCTGCCCTTCCAAATTAATACAAATTTATCGAATAAAGCTATGGGGAATCCTTAGGGCAGTTGGAATAAAAATTACCCTATGCCATTTATTTCATTAACAAGAATTTGTCCAAAGATGAACTTAACTATACTATCACTGAAAAGAAGCTCTTAGCCATTGTCCATTCCCTAAACAAATTTAGACACTACATAACTGGTTATCATTCATTTGTACTTACTAATCATGCATAAATCAAGTACTTAATTAATAAATAATATGTTAATGATAGAATCATTATATGGTTGTTGTTATTATAGTAGTTTGATTTGACAATTTTTGATAAACCAGGCAATAAAAATGTTGTTTCAAATTTCTTATCTAGACTAACTTTCTCCGCAGATGAGGAAGGAATGGTATATTATCAGCTTCTGAATGAACATATATTCACTATCTCAGTATTCTCTCCTTGGTTTGATGACATAGATAACTACATGGTTGTTGAGAGGTTTCCTACAAACCTTTCATCCAAATAAAAGAGCAAGATTATAAGGAAAAGCACCCCTTTCACTTGGATTGGTGGAAAAAATTGGGCCAGGATCAAATTCTCAGAACATGTGTGAGGGAAGAGGAGGTCTTTGACATCCTCTCAGCGTATCATGATGGTCCCTGTGGGGGTCATTTTGCTGCTAAGAGGACAACCTTCAAAGCTTTGCAAGCATGCTACTGTTGGCCTATCCTCCACCAAGATGCTAATAGATACACCAGTAGATGTGATCTATGTCAAAGGATGGGGAGACCTACACCGAGGGATGAAATTCCTTTGCAACCTCGAGTGGCTTTAGAGCCATCTGAAAAGTGGGGAATGGACTTCATTAGACCCATTGATCCATCATCTGGGTAGAAGAGATATATCGTAGTATGCATCGATTACTTGACCAAGTGGGTTGAAACAAGGGTTGTAAAAGAAAAAATAGGAGAGAAGGTAGCTGAGTTTTTGATAGAGAATGTGTTCTAAAAGTTTGGATACCCCATAGAGGTAGTCATTGATTAGGGGGCTCAATTTACATCTCGTCTTAATGAGAACTTCATGAACCAACACAAGAGAAAGCTCAAGAATTCCACTTCCTATCATCCTCAAGCTAATGGCCAGGTGGAAGTGACAAATAGATCCTTGGAAAAAATCCTCACCAAGGTTGTGAGAAGCAATAGTAAATATTGGGCAGACATATTGGTGGAAGCCACTTGGGCTTACAATACCACTTGGAAGACAACTACAGGGTTTACTCCATATGATATAGTTTATGGGAAGAAAGTTTTACTTTCCATTGAGTTTGAGTATAACACCCTGAGGATGGAAGCTCAGTTGGAATTGGACATCACAAAGGCACAAAAAGAAAGGTTGTTGCAGCTAAATGGTTTGGATGAATTCATAATGTAGGCCATCCTTCACAGAGAAGTGATCCAGCTACAAATAAAAGTTTGGCATGATAAGCATATCAAAGAAAAGACATTTCAGGAAGGAGACTGGGCTCTATTCTATGACTCTAGATTCAAGGACTTCAAGGGAAAGTTAATGAAAATATGGATAGGACCTTATCAAGCGGAGAAATTCTGTTAAAATGGTGTTGTTCATACTAGAACCATAGACGAGGAGGGGATCCCTCTGCTTGTCAATGGTTATAGGCTAAAGATGTAGAAGAAGCCCCTGTATAAGGCTAGATTTATCAATACAATAAATAGGGAGGTGAATGTCATTGGAAGCTCCATATTTTCCATCCCCTCACATTCCTAGAAAAATAATAAATAATAAATAAAAATGCCTTGATGAAAACCTCTCTGAGGCACCCAAGGCCAACTCCTGGGTTGAAAAGCTCCATGAGGCAAACTTGGTGCAAAAAAAAAAAGAGAAGTAAAATATCCTTGGGTGAAAACCTCTTTGAGGCACCCAAGGTAGACTTGTGGGTTGAAAATATATGCTAATGCAACCCACCTATATTAAAATAAAAATAAAAAAAACAAAAAAAAAGAGAAAAATAAAATAAAAGTCAAAGGAATGAAACAACAACTATGCACTAACCTACTTCTCTTTTACATGTTGCTGATCAAGGAAAATTTAGAAAAAAAGGAGAAAAATCCCTTCTATATATTTCTATCTCTACCTATCCACTCCATGTCCAACCCCACCATACATTCATTCATCCATTTCTCTCACTAGGTGAGAAAAAATCCCATTTTTCCCTTACTCTCTGCAGTGCTACAGGATGTCCTAGGCTACTATAGGGTTTCTTTTAGTACTACAAGAAACCATGTGATGCTGTAGGGAAGCCACTTGAGGATGAATAAGCTCACCCAAGGCCACCTAACCCTTAAAAATACATGAAAAATCAATTTTCTACCTATACCTACCATTCCTAACCATTACTCACCCCATGCATAAATATTCACCCATCAAGCCCTTTATTTCGCCAATGTGAGCTAGTTTAGCTAAATCCTCACATAGGGCTTCTCCTCTCATATTATCCTCCACTAAACCACTCCACTCACTTCCTAACACCACCCCTAGCATCCATACACTATTTTTCCTCATTCCTCAAGTCAGTTGAGGTCCAAAACTATAACAAGGGAATAGCTATAGAAAGATGATCACTTCCTGTAGCAATTCTGCACATGCAACCATCACAACAAAAAGCACAAGGTGAATGATGAATATGGATCATAATGATCACCATAGGAATCAAGAAAATAAGCCACACCAGTAGAAGCACCGGGTCTCCATGAGGCACCTACAAAATAATCAGCAAGAAAAGGCAATAAGCACCTCACTTAGAAAAATAAGTTGCTCACTAAAAAAAAAAAAAACACTCATGACCATCACCATACTCCAGCTCCCTGCATCAAAGGATCCTACCACTCATCAGCATCAGGTAGGCTTAGGTATGGCTCCTCACCCTCTCGCTATGCATCATTTGACTAAAATGAGTTAATGTCGAGAATAGAGAGTTTAATAGGAAAAAAGGTGGCCAATTAACTTGGCCACCCTTGAAGAGTTAAAGTAAATAGTTAGTGGGGTTTTCATGCCACATGGAGTTGTCACATCAGTTAAGGGAAAGATCACAAGGACTTGGAGTTGATTCCAAGGCAGGTGGGAATGATTTTCTTGAGTGGGACCAATGGTCCAAATGAGGAAACCTCGTGCCAAATCCACATCACCACTATGCTCCAAGTCTGTTCGATTTGGAATAAAATTTTTACTTTTGCTCATGCTTTGTCATTCTATTTTTCATTCTGAGATTAGTTAGAGTAGGACAGGGATATCAGACACTGAGGATCTTGGATCCATGGTCTAGCTTTGCATGTAGCCCGTTTTACAGGGATGTCTGTGATTACTACAAGAAATTTCCATGGAGTCCACATAGTGCTAGAAAGTGTCATGTAGGCCAACCTCAGAGCGTATTGACACCCCCACACCATCCTTAAAGAAATAAAACATCATAATTCTAGAGGTAAGTTTCCATCACCCCACCAAGTTGCAAAACATTTTCATGATAATTTACACACATACAAACCATAATAGAGGAAATTAAGAGGTTGTTCAATGGAGTAGGGGTAATAAAATCACATTTTGTGTTAATTTGAAACCTTTGGGGTCCCATATCACAAGTGATTTTGGACACATGGCACATACCACCATCTCTCTAACATAGTCACAAGATGGGGGGAGGGGGGGTTAATAGAAGGGAGCCCATAGACATAAAAAGAATTATACTACACCCTCCTAGGGTTAACATCTTTAGAAATCACCAGTGGATGGTGTTCTTCAAGCTTCTCAAGGTATTTGATGATGAAGTGGCTCAATAATTTGTAGTAGCCTTGCATCCCAAGTAGATGATAAGGCAACCACAGTGGTTAGAGGGCTAGCAATTACCATAACCCCTAAGCTCATTAGTAGAGTCATCATCTTACCTCTAGTATTTAAGTGGAATAGGGAGGAAAAAGTCTCTTGGACTACCTCTAAGAATATTTTCTTCTTGCATAATGAATAATACATCAACAATAAGAATGGGGTAAGAAGGGAAAGTCTCCCTTACCCATGGGATGAGGTAGCATATCATATCATGAAATATATCTCCTCTGAGGGAAGACTAAGTGTGGTCTATGGATACCATTTCATGTTATTACATAAGCTTAGGTTCAAAGGAGATCTGACCCTAGAGAAAAGACTAAATATCCCACACTTCCTCTTACATTCAATTATATATATGATCCAGTGGGTAAGGGAGATAAAGTATCAACACCTAGCTCATCATGGCCTCATTAAAATCATAGTGGGAGATGCTCTCAACAGACTCAAAATCCCTGTACCTTGGTCCACCTTCATTGACAAGGAAAAATAAGTATTAATTGCGACACAAACCATCACTCCTAGAGAGACCCCTTCCTCTAGCCTTGGAGAAAGGGACATCAAAGAAGAAGAGGAAATGGAAACAGAGGAAGAACCCATGGAAAATGTAGGAGTAGATGAAGGGAGAGAACAGGAGGAAAATAAATATGAAAAATGAGAAGAATATGAGAAATAAGAGGAAGAGAAAGATGAAGAAAAAGAAGTAAAGGTAGAAGAGGAGGAGATACTAGACCCCAACCTTACCATTGATATCTCCTCTCAACAAACCAAACTTTCACTATAGATCTATGAAAAGGAAGTGGATGCCACCTTAGCCACTCTAATCACCATTATGAAATCAAAGAGAAAAAGGTAGACCCCCATGTACTTCATGACCAAGAAGAGTGCCACAGTGAAACAAGGGAGGCCTCAAACTCCAACCAAGAGCCCCATCACAATTAAAGAATCACCAAATAAGAAAGAAGAAATAGGGCGAGAAGATGGAAATATTAAAGATGTCACTTCACCTAAAAAGACACCTACGAACTATATAAGGAGGCACTCCTCAAGGCTAGCATCTCTCAAAAAAGCACCAAAAACCACAAACCTTGAAGAGGAAGAAAATAAGGGGCATCATGAAAAACAAGGTTTGGTACAGGAAACACATAGTTTGCTAACTCAGGCAGTGCTATAGGAAACCAAAAATTTGCTACAAGAAGAGAAAAAAGTCGTGGAAGATGAGAAAAAGACACCATTGGGAGGGTAGAAGGCCCAAGGTGATGAAAAAAACTCAGAAGTTGAGGGATAGGATGCCGAAGTTGAGAAATAAGGGAAGGAAGAGGAGGAACCAAAGGAAGAACCAACCTCTCCAAAAACTATCCCAAAAGACATTACAACAGTTCCACATCCTAACTCTCTGCCAAACTTTAACTCCTATTACACATTCATTTAACGAGGGAGGATGATCCCTCAAAGGCTTTCATTTCCCCTGTTCTATGAGCTAGACAAACAGAGAGAATGCACACACCACTGGATGAAAATTTCCAAAACTAAGAATGTGGAAGATGTAGGGATCATGGAAGGGAAACTCAATGAGATGGGGATAGATTTGGCTGATGTCGGACTTAGGGAGGTAGTGTTGAAAGAGCATCTACAAGAAGCACAAGAAGAGAGTGCAAGATTGAAGGGCCAACTGCAGTAAAAAGATAAGCACATTGCCACCATGGAAGACTTGTGCATGGAGGAAATACAACAAAAGAATCCCTCAAATTCCTATGCAATTTAACTAAAGGAGAAATGGCTACAGTTCCATATCAAAACATTAGCATCATATGGGTCATTTCCTTTCCATAATTACAGGAATTTTTTTTATTTTTGCAGTCAGTCCAACATAGAAGATAGGGCCAAATTGGCAGAGTTTTACATGCATAATCTTGTCTTAAGTGATCTAAAATTTGAAACCCAAAATCTAGGTTGGGGGATATGAAATTTATGGACCTATCCTCTTGGATGTCAAATGAAGAATATAGAGAAGAGGAGGTCAAAAAGGTGATGAAGAGAGAAGGAAAAGAGCCTCTCCAAATCAGGGAAGAGCTAATCATCCTTAGATGAGTCATAAAAAACCACCAAATGATAGCCAATGATGCCAACCTTGTAGACATATATCTCAACACCCAAGTACAGTAAATTTCACATTATGATGACATCTATAGACTACTAGGAGAGGAGTGTGTGATGGCTAGTTAGAGAAGATCGAGTGGTCTCCCACTTAGCCTAAGAAAATTGGATTATCATACTCCAGAAAAATTAAGAGCTTCCCTAGAAAGAGAACCTTTGTATAAAAGGGGCATGCAAACAATGAAGATCAGATGGATTGGATTAAAACTCAGACCACCTTGTGAAATTTTGAAGTTGAAATACTACTATAGTGATTGGTTAATTTCACCAACTTATTTATGATAAGTTATTTATAGATAATTTCATTTTATTTTTAAATAAACACAAATGCAGTATTCACTTAATCATAAGCATAAAATCAAATAGAACGCATATAACGCAATAGAAAAAATCACATGAAAAAATTTAATTTTAGACAATCGTCCCCAGAAAAAACTAATGCGGTAAAACTGGTGCAGTAGATGAGGGTTTGTATTATTCTTCAACAGTGGAAATCATTTACAAAAATTTGATGAGCAGATGTCTAGAATACACTTGGGATAATTTTTCTGAGCCCTTCGGAAGAATTTATCACACACGGGAGGTACCCTTTCTCCCTTTACGTCACTCTGCGTGGTCTTCTGCACAGTCACTGCACTGGACTGCATCACTCTGCGTGGAGGACTAGTGATGCTTCTCAGCAATCGCCCCTCTTCATCCTCCTCCTGCCTTCTTCTTCCTCTGTTGACTTCCCCTTCCTACTTCTACCTCTGCAACTCCACCTCTACAACCTCTCTCTCTGAAATTGAATTCTATTCCTTTAGAATCGATTTCCTTCGGGTACCGAGTGTGTGCCCAGATTACTTTCCAGATGACCCTCAAGCCTTCTCTTATAATATTCTCATTGATGAATCAACGACCCAGATTAGATCTCTAATCAATGGTTGAGATTAAAACATGACTTGATATTCATTTTATAGAATATTCATGCTGTACTTTATTAATACCCTTTAATTATTTAATTTCCCTAAGCTTAGACTTAGGGATCACTTTAAAATAATTAATTATTTAATAAAGCATGAACCAAGTGGAATTTCCACAAATGGTTTCTGGGTTCTCTAGAATACTGATGTCCAACACTCCTCCCAAAATATGAGACATGGAACACTTTCCAATGCTACAAAATCAACACTCCCTCTTAGTAAGGACAGTGTTCAAGAAAAATACCAACTGCATATGCTCTAACCTGAAGCATCCTCTGCGCTGCTGATGTGTCTTGGCTACTTCCCCTCATCTCTATGTCGCTGCCCTTTGTACTACTTCCTGTGACACCATCTCTTCCACTGCCTCATCCATACTGCAGCTCCCTCTGAATCTCAAGTCCACCCATTCCTCTACTGGCATGGGTTCTTGACCATCCCCATATTTTCCCTGAAGTAAGTAAACTTAATCTTACCCAAAGCTTTCGTGAGGATATTTGCAACCTGTCCCTTTGTAGGAATGTACCTCAACTATACAGCCCCCCATTGGACATAGTCTTTGATGAAGTGGTATCGAATGTCAATGTGCTTCGACTAACCATGAAACACAGGATTCTCAGAGAGCTTAATAAAACTCTGATTATCACACAAAATTATGGTCGGTTCCATAATCTTCTTGAGAAAGTTCATGAGAAACTTACGAAGCCATATGGCCTCACACAAAGCTGTGGTAGATGCCATATATTCAGCCTTAGCTGAGCTGAATGCCACAGATTTGTGCTTCCTATTGCACTAGGAATTCATTCCTGATCTGATATTGAAACCATTAGGGGAATTTTGAGTTATAAAATGGGCCTCCTAAGGAAATTATAAAATAATAGTGGAAATAATAAAATAAGATTAGATTACATTATCAAATTTTAGAGGGAAAAAGGATAAAAATATTTTTCAACTTGTATTTTCAACTTATCTCCCTATGGGTTTACTCAAATTTTGAGTGGAAACACTCGTTGGATGAAAAATTGAATTCCTCATCCAAGGATTACCCATGTTGCATACTTTTGATTAGCCCTGCTACATGAAAAAAGAGAAATACATGAAAAATGTGATTGCAATCACGTTTTTTCATGTATTTCTCATTTTTCATGTAGAAGGGTCCATCGAAAGTATGCAACATGGGTACTCCTTGGATGAGGAATTAAAATTTTCATCCAACGAGTACTCCCCCTCTAAATTTGAGTAAAAAATTAGGGAGATAAGTTAAAAATACGAGTTGAAAAAATAGTTTTATTATTTTTTATTTTTTATTCTTTTTACTTTTTTACTCCAAAAATGGTGAATCATCCCCCATGATTTATATCATCATCTTGAATCCTATTGGTTCTTATGAAGTTTATCTTGGTTGTAAATTTTTCTTAGGAGGCCCATTTTAGACCTCAAAATTCCCCTAATGAGTACCCACTAGTACTTTTCTGATCTACTGGGCTTCCAGCCTAACCTGCGTCAGTGAACCCACACAACTAGATTTCATTGCCCTTGGTGTACTTCAATCCAAACTCAATTTTCCCCTTCAAGTATCACAGAACATGTTTGGATGCTGCCCAGTGAGCCCTCCTTGGTTCTACCATGAACTAACTGAGGGTATTCATGACATAACAGATGTCTAGTCTAGTGTTGACCAGGTACATCAATGATCCTATGAGCTGCCTATACAAGGTAGGGTCAACCTCATCATCCTCAGACGTGTTGACCTTCTTCCAGTTTATGATCATTGGCGTAGCCATGGGTCTATAGTCCTCCATATGAAATATCTTTAGGATCTCTGTAGTATATCTTTCTTGCCCAAGGAAGATTTCTCCCTTCTGTTGCCAAACCTCCAAACGAAGAAAATAGTGCATCTTCCCTAGATCCTTCATGTAAAATTCTGTAGAGAGATTTTCCTTGAAGTATTTGATGAGCTTAGACGATCCAGTCAAGAACAGATCATCTATATTTAATACCATAATTAGCGACTCATCTCCTACTCTTAGATAATAGAGGTTGGGATCTACGGCACTCTTGACAAATTCCATCTTTTGCAGGTAGATATCAATTCTCTCATACCATGGTCTAGGGGATTACTTCAGTCCATACAAGGCTTTCTTAAGACTACACACATGATTCTTTTTCTCATGCGTCTCAAAGCCCTCTAGTGTTTCTATGTACACTTCATCTTCGATCATCCCATTCAAGAATGTTTTCTTGACATGCATATGGTGAATTTCCTATCCCATCTACACTGCAAGAGAGATGACGGATCTGATCGAAGTGTACCAAACTACAGGGGAAAAGGTTTCTTCATAATTGATCCCTTCCTTCTGTGCATACCCCTTAGCCACAAACCTGGCTTTGAATTTCTTTATGTTGCCATCTGCAACATACTTGATCTTGTAGACCCACCTTGATCCTACAACTGATATGTTTTTAGGTCCAGGGACTACTTCCCATAAATAATTTTTCATGATGGAGTTGTACTCCTCCACCATATCATCTACCCACACCCAATGTTGAGCTACCTCTTGAAAAAAATAGGGTTCTCCAACCCGTGCTACTAGTTCCTGGTACCTGTTTGGCTACTTGCATTCCCTCTTCTCATTTCTAGGGGCCCCAATAAATTCCTTTGCATCCCTCAGATTCTTTTGGATTTCTCCTCTCATCCTTCCACTAGTGGTGGGTGAATTCATCTACTCTCGTTCTTGCACTTCCTCGGAAGAACTTTCCTTAGGATCCTTGTGATGTGGAGAGGCACTAGAGCCATCTTCTGTAGGTCATTGTGGCTAAATGAGGGAATCATCCTCAGACTACGTAGCTATAGACATATCTCAGTATCTCCTGAAGGCTTTCTCCTCCATGAATTTCATGTCCTGTCTTACTATGATTTTCCTACTCTTGGGAATATAGATGTGATATGCCTTAGCATTTTCACTATATCCCAGAAGGTATCCTTTCTCTGTAGTCTAATCTAACTTCCACCTCTTCTCGTCGGATATATGGAAATACGCTATACTGCCAAATATCCTGAAGTGGGTCACCTCAAGCGTGCTGCCAGTGAACACACTCTTAGGAGTAACCTTAGCCAATGCTCTATGAGGAACCTTATTCTACACATACACTATTCTATTGCAAGCTTCAGACCATAGAAATTTGGGCATGTCTTGATCATACAACATTGTCCTCATAGCTTCCACAATGGTACTATTCTTCCTCTCTGTAACTCCATCCTACTTCGGATTATATGGAGCTATCCATTCTCTTTTGATGCCTTCCTTTGCGTAGAAAGTAGTGAAGTACTTATCAATGTATTCTCCACCATTTTCTGATCGCAATTTCTTGATCTGATTTCTGGTTAGATTTCAAACCAAAGCCTTGAATTCTTTGAATCACTCAAAGACCTCATATTTGGTTTTCAGAATGTAGATCCATGTCTTTCTGGAATGGTCAACAATAAAGGTGAAAAAATATTTTGCACCACTGAGAGAATTCATGGAAATTGGTCCGTAGATGTCTAAGTGTATCAATTCCAACACACTCTTGGCCCTACTGTTGCTTCTTGGAAATGTTGCCTTGGAATACTTCCCTAACACGCACCCCCTGTAGATATCATCTTTCCTAGTGCTAAGTTCTGGAGCTCCCGTGACAGTCTTCTTGAGGATCCTCAAGGTTCCGTGATGTAAATTCCCCATTCTTCTGTGCCATAATTCATTCAAATCCCTTTCATTAGTACTGCCTATCAGTTCCATTGGAGGCTCGAGCTGTAACTTATACAATTTATGGATCCTTACTCCAATTTGTGCCTTCCTTTTCCAACTAGGGTGTTTGACATAAACTTTGTTGCCAATAAATTATACATCGCAACCCTTGTTCTCAAGTTGAGACACTGAGAGCAAGTTCATCCCCAATCCTAGTACATGCAGTACGTTGGTGGCCTAAATCTTTTTACCATCTTCTATTTGAAATATTATGGGTTTTCTTCCAATAGGGGTACACTTGGCCTTGTTTCCCATTGTGATATGAAAATTCGTCTGCTCTTCCTAATAGCTCGAGAATCATTCTCGAACTTCCGTCATGTGAGTAGATGCTCTACTGTCAATATACTAGACCAATGGAGAGGCCATGCTTGACACACAAGTAAAATCCTCTTCTAGTCTGGACACTAGAACTGAAACATCATCATCCCTCTATTCCTCCATGTGTTTTGGAGGACCGCATGAATGCTTCCGAGTTGATGTATCATCATTGTCATACCTTCGTTCCATTACATAACCTCCTCTTACGTTTCTCGTATTTAGCTCTCATACCATGTGAAATTTTCAAGTTGAAATACTACTATAGTGATTGATTTATTTTGCCTACTTATTTATGATCAGTTATTTACAAATACTTTCAATAAATTATGAAATAAACACAACTGTAGTATTCAATTAATCATAAGCAAAAAATCAAATAGAACACATATAATGCGATAAAAACAATCACATGAACATAATTATTTTTGGACAATTGTCCTAGAAAAACCCAATGCAGGAAAATCAGTGCAACAAACGAGGGTTTGTATTATTCTTCAAAAGTGGAAATAATTTATATAAATTTGACGAGCAGATGTTTAGAATACACCTACGATAATTTTTCTCGAACTTTCAGAATAAATTCTGACACACAGGAGGCACCCTTTCTACCTCTACGTTACTCTGCATGGTCTTCTGTGCAGTCACTGCGCTGGACTACATCACTCTGTGTGGAGGACCAGTGTTTTTTCTTATCTATGTCCCCTTTGCGTCCTCCTCTTTCCTTCTTCTTCCTCTGCTGACTTGCCCTTCCTACTTCTACCTCTGTAACTCTGCCTCTACATCGAATTCTATTCCTCCATAATTGATTTCCTTCAGGTAATGAGTGTGTGCTGGCTTACTTTCCAAATGAGCCTCAAGCCTTCTCTTATATTCTTCACGTTGACGAATCAGTGGCCCAGATTAGATCTCTAATCAATGGTTGATATTAGAACATGACTTGATCTTCGTTTTCTAGAATATTCACACTCTCATTTATTAATGCCCTTTAATTATTTAATTTCCCTAAGTTTAGACTTATGGATCACTTTAAAATAATTAATTATTTTAGCAAAGCACTCCCGAGTGGAATTTCCACAAACGGTTTCTGGGTTCTCTGGAATATTGATGTCCAAGCCTCCTCCCAAAATATGAGACTTGGAACACTTTCCAATGCTACAAATAAACAAACGATTTCTGTTGGGACTAAGTGAAAGAAAATATCAAGCTGAAGAGGACAAGGAATGGGAGGAAGAAGAAAAGAATGCAGGGTTCTACCCTCCTAAAGGGATTCCTTCCATGGTACCTTTGGATGTCATAGAGACCATAAGGGTACTAAAAGAACTGAAGAAAGAGGACTAATTTTCTCAAAGGATGAGAAACAATTTGGTAGTTGGGTGATGATGAGCACCATCATTAGGTACATTCTAAGGGGTTCATTGTCAGCTTTCTAGCCTAATTACTCTCTCTTTCTCACATTTAATTTCATTTTCTCATGTTTTTCTTAGTGAGAATGGTGTTTTAAGGGTTTTCATTCTTCAAGGCCTAATTGGGTTTAAATGCAGGAACATCAGGGGAATAATGTCATTTTTTAGGAAGATTGCACAATTAGGGCTCATAGTAGACAACAAGGAGTGATTGTAGGAGGGTTGACCACCACCTTAACTACTGAAGGCAACCAATATCTCCTAGAGATTCTCCTCTAACAGCTCGAAATCAGAGGCAGCCAAGCAAGTGAAAGATCAAAGGGAGCCAAGCTCCACTTATCTCGAGTTCCAAGGGAACTAATACCTACTTTTTAGGGAGATGTTGGTAGCTACCCTTTAGGATAAATACGCTAGAGCAAGAGCTCACTACAATTCAATTTTTGGTTGCATCTAGAGCACTCTTGGCTCTTGTTTTTGACATTTATGACTTTCATATGTTATGTGCAAGAGTGGTTATGAAATAAAATTAGTTTTTGGTTTCTTCTCCACTAAGTTAGTTTAAGGGAGCTGAGCATGTGGGTTAGGGCCCAATCCATTGGCCTTAGTCTCTCTTATGTACTTATGTTTTCTCTTATGTTGTAGTAGTTAATCTCTTTCATTTTATGTTGAGTAGCATATAAAACCTCAAAATAGTGTGCTAAGCTTCCCTCTCTCAGCTCTTCCTTTGTTGCTTGAGGAGGAAGGTCTTCCACCACAGACCAAAATGTTTTTTAGTTAATGATTGCTGGGAAAATTTAGATAGTTTAATTTGCTTATTATGAACATGTTGTAGATGTAGATGTATATTTATATTTAGCTGCATAGGTAGGTTTATTTAAATTCAGCTCATATTTTCCACCATTTTTGTGATAAGTTTATCAATGATGAATGCATGAACATGTACTTGATTGCATATTTTAATAGAGAAGCAGAGGAGGACCCCTTCAACACCATTAGCTTCAGTATCCACCCTTCATCAACCACCTTCCATACAAGTCACCTTCAACCCTATTTTTGAAAATCACTAGCACATCACCGAGAGCCACCTTGAAGGCTCAAGATAGGCTTTATAAAGAGTTATGAGATTGGTCAAGGGGTTGCCTACCCTTCAAATACCTATATCCGCCTTCACCCCACATATCCTAACCTTTTCCTCACCATTTCTAGCCCCAAACTCCACAAGACCTATTTCTTGTAGCTTTTCAGGACATCCTATAGTACTACAGGAAATCCTATATCAGCTTCATATAGTGTTGGAATGGGTTCTCCTAACAAGCTACGAAACCTATCCATTTTGAATAGTTTTGATTACATTTAGCCTAGTGGAGGGGTTTTGGGGTGGGTCAAAGCCCCGAATGCATTGTAATGGGTCAAAGGGTAAGCTAGGGGTCCGAAAACCATGGGTTATGGACCATAGGAAAGTCGAGGCTAGATTGTTATAAATAGAGATGAATTTTGTATTGTAAAGGATAAGAAATGATGAGATATTGATGTGATATATCGTTTAAGCTATTTTTTTTGGTTTTGGGGAATGGAATCCTGCTGACTGTGTGCGCGGAGATCCAAGTCTAGCTGTGTGTGGACCCTACTGCTGTGTGCGCAGGTTGGGAAGGGAATTGGAATTGTAAAGAAGAATTGATGAATGAATGAATGCGATAGATTGTTAGAGAACTAAATCTATGAGTACTTTTATGTGAATTACTGATAATTGTTTTATTATGCGTTTTCTGTCCTTAAGCTGCGAAGGATCTATATACTGCGTTCTTAAATCCAGATCTATTATGTTATGTTTATGTACTGTTGTGTTGATGTTATAACAAGAATATAATCATAGATCTAGTGCACGTGGATGTGAATAGAGACTTAATTAACTCTGCGTAGAATAAGGTAATCGGGGATTACACGACCTAGCGCTGCTCTGCTTCCTTTACCCATCCTTTCTCAAGGTGCGGAAACCTGGTTCCAGCACCCACCAATACTACTTCGGGTGAGACTTTGACCTACGAAAGCAAGTCACTACCGAAAGGGCCAGTAGTATAGGGGTTTGTTGACAAAACTTGCTTATCGAACTTGGGTCAGGACCCCTCAAGCCAACAAATGGTTCCATTGCCAGGACCGGAAGAAGTCTTAGGAAGTGATCTGGTACTGGAAAGCAAATAATGGAAGATCTGATGTGAACGTGAATGAACGCTACTATGGAGGAGAGTACAACACGGAGCGGTAGGTATTATCAAACCGATTCAGAAAAGAATCACTCTGTCCGTAGCTCACCAAGGAAAGCAATGATGAAAGGGTTGTCAAGCTCGCAGGAGGGCAAGCCCTCAGCCGGAGCCTTGTTAGAAGGAGACATGGCAGTACACTTGAAGTTACCTACCTTTAAAGGTGTGGCCGATGAATATAAGGATCATTTTTTGTTCGTGGTCGACTCGGTATGGATGGCACAAGGGGTGGTGACTGATACTATGAGAAAAGAACAATTGTCCTTGGCCTTTGAAGATAGAGCATTGGATTGGTATATGCGGTACATATCTCAAAATGGAAGCGCATCCCTTCAAAATATTAAGGGTGCCCTAAGACAACAGTTTCAGAATCCAAATTCATACTCTCAGTTGGTAGCCGAAGTAAAAGACTTCAAGCAAGGTACGTCTGAGTTGGTGTGGGAGGCCGAACAACGATTGAAGAAAGCAATTAGGGAGGGGGGTTCAAGTATGACGATAGGCAACACATGGAATGGTTCATCGCCATGTTGCTACCTCACTTACGAGTACCAATGGGCTAGCAGACCTTTGAGTTGTAGGAAAAAGCCCTGGAAACCGCTATGAAGCTCGAAGCCGCACCCAAGGATGACACATTGGGGGGAGTACAGCAGATTCAAGAGCAGCTCGAAGCCATGCACATGGAAATGCAAAGCTTGTGGATCCCCAAGATCCCCCGCGACTTTTGGTGGCTCCCCCACAAGGGGTAGGGGAGGTCAGGGAGGGAGCGCAGGACGGGGTCGGGGGCAGCGGATATGCTATAATTGCAGAGAAATAGGGCACTTCGCAAGGGACTGTCCACATCCCACTAGGAAATCCTGCAAATATTTCCAGTAGCTAGACCATGAGATTAAGATTGCCCAATTTTAATAGCCAAGATGCAGGACAAGCAGCCCACCCCTACGCAAAATGTGCAAAGGATTAAAACTGAGATACGCAGCGGGCTAGTCACCCTGAGAGAAAAAGAGGAGCTTGCCTCCTGGGAAGGAGTGCCCTTCAAAGAAAAAACACCACTGACAGTGCCCACGCAGCTGCAAACGCAACCTCAGATAAAGGAAGGAGTTGAGCCCCTTCTAATGGCATGCTTGAAACTGATACATAACCAACCAGCTGTAGAAACTCTTCAAGTATTACTACATAGCTGCGTAGCCTGACCCAACACAATCCTTGAGACCCGAGGTGTCCACCGGCTATATGGCTACAAGAAATGCACCGAACAAGAAAAGCGGCTGACTTCGCAGATTGGTGACTACGAGATGGACTAAGTTATTCTCGATTTAGGTTTGGATGCGAACGTACTACCAAAGCAGACATGGTAACGAATGGGTGAACCTAAGTTGGAATGGTCCACTATCTAGCTGCGCATGGCGAATCAACAGAAGATCATACCTCTAGGACGGTTGCCAAGAGTCATGGTAGATATCGCGGGACTAAAAGTCCTAGCTGACTTTGAGGTCATTGAAATCATGGACGATACGGATCTGTACCCTACACTACTCGGGCTAGATTGGGCTATAGACATGGGGGGTGTCATAAATCTCAAAAATCATAGCATGGTGTTCGAAAACAACGGTACACGCGTAATAGTACCACTAGATCCAACAGAAGGCACGCAGTATATGGAACCAACCTACGAACAGGAGGAACTAGACCATATTTACAGATTGACTATGTAGGATGAAGACAGGAGTAAAACCACAATAGACGAGATATTTTGGAGGGATCGTGAATGTTTTTCTGACGCTGATGAGGAACTGGAAAGTTGTAAGAACTTGTTACATGAGGTGTCAGCACTGCGCTGCCCCCAGGTCACAAGAACCCTCTACTGCATTTCCTCAGAGGTAAGAGAACTACCCCACTTTGATGAGGCTAGTAGTGTCCAGGAATTTTGAAGGACATTAGAAGCTAGGGTACCAAGAGAACAACGGCTCTGGGCCCTTAATCTGGCTATCCACGGGACACCTGTGTGTGGGTGGGACACCCACAAGGAATTGTTCCCGAATTTGGAAACGTGTCAGGAAAGGATGCTTCTACGGTTCGCCCCTCCAGCTGACATACGCACCAGGGTGTTCCTCGGACCCAAGGATCCCCACACACATCTGTGTGTTTGGATCTAACCGAACCACAGAAGAATGGGTCCATATATTTGTTCATGCCTTGGGTACTATCCCAGCCACTTGGTACTTAGACGTGTAATTTCACCAGCGCACCCACCACAGGCAGACACTAAAGGAGGACTTTGTCAGGACATTGAGATTGATTGGAGTAACAGAGGCGCTCGACGAAGCTCTGCAGGAAATTGATGCATTTTTCCTTAAGAATACTCCCCACCATGTTGCCCCAACAGTCCCGACATGGGACGCGCAGATGCACGACATATCCAATTGTCAGAGCTTGGTGATTGATGAGGACAAGGATAATCCTTGAAACATTTCCATCCTAGAATCTGAAGGAGAACGCGTTGTTATGGGGCCATCACTACAGAATCTTGATGTAACACAGCTGCTTAAGCTGCGTGACGTTAATATTGGGACGAAGGAACAACCTAAGCTGGCTAATATTGGGGACTATTGGGATGAGGGGACTGTAGGAAAAATCACAGAATTACTCACAGAATATCAGGACCTATTTCTGACGAAGTTCTCCGAGCTCAAGGGAATCATCGGGGACCTAGGTATTATGCATATCACTCTGAAACCTGAGGCGCGCCCCGTCAAGCAGCGGCCGTACCGACTGAATCCCAAATACAAGCAAAAGGTCAAGGAAGAGCTAGATAAAATGCTTGCCACTGGTATCATTGAAATAGTTGAGCAGTTAGACTGGGTAAGTCGAATGGTCGTCCAGGAAAAGAAGACCAAGGGAGAAATACGCATTTGCGTGGATCTGCTCAAGTTAAATGAAGCCTACATCCATGACCCCTTTCCTACACCCTTCTCTGATGAAATCCTTGATAGCGTGGGCGGACAGGAGGCCTATTCCTTCACCGATGGGTTCTCAGGGTACCATCGGATTCAGATTGTACCTGAAGATCACAGTAAGACTACTTTTGCAACTAAATGGGGGTCTTTCCAGTATACGGTCATGCCCTTTGGTCTAAAAAATGCACCCGCTATTTTTTCAAGGGTCATAGTTTCTGTATTCAAGGAATTTATTCATAAGTTCCTGGAGGTTTATTTTGATGATTGGACGGTTTTTGGCTTAGTCAAGGAACATGTCTCTAACCTGTGACTAATATTGGATGTGTGCCAGAAGCACTAGATCTCCTTGAATATTAAGAAGTGCATTTTTTGTGTGCCATTTGGAATCCTGCTTGAACACATAGTCTATCGGCAGGGATTGATGGTTGATCCTACGAAGGTAGCCATAATTATAAACCTGGCAATCCCCACAACGGAGAAACAACTGCGTTCTATTCTCAGACACACTGGTTATTACCGAAAATTCATTCAATGGTACGCCCTGATTACAGCGCTTATGGAAAATATATTAAAAAAGGATGTTTATTTCTTTTGGGATGATGAATGTCAGAAGAGATTTGAACTACCCAAAGAGAAGATGATCTTTGCCCCCATACTAATATTTTCTGATTGGTCAAAGGAATTTCATGTACACGTGGATGCGTCGGGTATCACCTTGGGAGCTATTCTCACTCAACCTAGAGAAGGAGATATCGACCACCCAGTTTCCTTTGCGAGTCGAAAACTCTCGGGTACAGAACGGAACTACTCCACCACTGAGCGCAAATGATTGGCTATGGTCTACATGTTACAGAAATATCGGCACTATCTACTAGGTGGACACTTTAAAATGTTCACTGATCATTCGGCTTTAAAATACCTCATCAAAAATCCTGTGTTGGGGGGAAAGATTTGCCGTTGGATGTTGCTATTCCAGGAGTATGATTTTGAGATCATCGTCAAGCCCAGAAGGTTGAATGCTGGCCCGAAACATCTGTCTCGCATTGAAATAGGAGAATAGCCTACTAGTTTGGACGAAGGCTTGTTGGATGCGCAACTGTTTACCATTAAGGCAGTTGATGCACACTTTGCTGATATCATTGAGCTCCTCACTACAGACATGGCGCTGGCTAGATATTCAGTACAACAGAAGAAGGAATTGGTTATTCGGGCCGTGGACTTTACTATCCTCGCCGGTCAATTATACAAGCTAGGTGTCGATGAAATACTACGCAGATATGTCCTCGAACATGAATGGCCTGTCGTGTTAGCAGAAGCATATGAAGGTGTTGCAGGAGGCCACTACGCAGGATGTGCAACTGCAAAAAATATTTTGAGGGCTGGGTTATGGTGGCCTACATTGCATCAAGATTCATACACCTATTGTCAATCTTCTGATACCTGCCAGCGCATAGGACGACCTTCATACCGATATGAGATGTTGTTACAGCCTCAAATGGCTTTACAGGCTTTTGAAAAATGGGCCATTGATTTTATAGGACCCATCAATCCGCTCGGAAAGAAAACAGGCATGCGCTACATTATCACTGCCACTGAATACGTCACTCGATGGGAAGAGGCACAAGCGGTGAAGGATTATATTGTGGATACTACTGTGCACTTCATCTTTGAGCAGATCTTGACCAAATTTGGCTGCCCAAAAATCCTAATGAGTGACAGAGGTACACACTTTGTCAACCAGAAAATTCAAGCCTTGAATGACGAATTCCAGATCCACCATGCTAAGAGTACCCCATACCACCCTCAGGAAAACGGGGCGGTTGAGGATTTTAACAAAATTTTGGAACATGCATTAACTAAGTTCAGCAATGCCGATCGTAGTGACTGGGATGTGCACATTCCCTCTGTTCTGTGGGCCTATCGAACGACCTGCAAGAAGCTAACAGGTAGAAACCCCTTCTTGATGGTCTATGGCAAAGAGGCCATTATGCCCATTGAATACGTTGTTCCTAGCCTACGCATTGCAGCATTCACCAATATGGTAGACCCTGATATCATAGAGGAGCATCTTGCGCAACTGGTGGCTCTGGAGGAAGATCAATTTATTGATAATTTTCATTAACAGGTTCAGAAGGCTCGTGACAAAGCATGGCATGATTGACATATTTACCAAAAGACGTTCGTCGCAGGTGACCTTGTCCTTTTATAAGATAGCCAATTTGCGCAACATCCAGGAAAACTCTGACAGCACTGGCTGGGTCCCTACACAGTTAAAGAAATCACGAATGGTGGAGCAGTCCAACTAGCTACCTTGCGCGGAGACATTGTACCAGGATTTTTCAATGGTAGTTGACTTAAGCCTGACCAGGTTCAATGATTATATGACAACTACAGTGACTTGGGATGAGTCACAAGATTGTGTTGGGGGACTGTTGGAACAAGATCTCCTAACAAGCTATGAAACTGGTCCATTTTGAATAGTTTTGACTATATTTAGCCTAGCGGAGGGGTTTTGGGGTGGGTCAAAGCCTAGAACGCATTGTAATGGGTCAAAGGGTAAACTAGGGGTCCGAAAACCATGGGTTGCGGACCATAGGAAAGTTGAGGCTAGATTGTTATAAATAGAGATGCATTTTGTATTGTAAAGGATAAGAAATGATGAGCTATTGATGCAATATGTTGCTTAAGCTATCTGTTTTGGTTTTGGGGAACATACTCCTGCTGGCTGTGTGCGCGGAGATCCAAGTCCAGCTGTGTGCAGACCCTACTGTGGTGTGCGTAGGTTGGGAAGGGAATTGGAATTGTAAGGAAGAATTGATGAATGAATGAATGCGAAAGATTGTTAGAGAACTGAATCTATGAGTACTTTTATGTTAATTATTGATAATTGTTGTATTATGCGTTTTCTGTCCTTAAGCTACGAAGGATCTGTATACTACGTTCTTAAATCCAAATCTATTATGTTTTGTTTATGTATTTTTGTGTTGATGTTATAACAAGCATATAATCAAATATCTAGTGCACATGGATGCGAATAGAGACTTAATTAACTCTGCGTAGAATAAGGTAATCGGGGATTACAGGACCTAGCGCAGCTCTGCTTTCTTTACCCATCCTTTCTCAGGGTGCGGAAACCTGGTTCCAGCACCCACCCATACTACTTTGAGTGAGACTTTGACCTACAAAAGAAGGTCATTGCCGAAAGGGCCAGTAGTATAAGGTTTTTTTGGCAAACCTTGCTTACCGAACCTGGGTCAAGACCCTTCGAGCCAACATGTAGCACTGCCAACCACTCTCTTCTTCAGCCCAAAATCACTCCTTCACCTCATCTAAGCCTAGCCAAGCCACCAATAGACCTTTAGCCCTGCACCTTTGAGCCAGGGACCCTGTTAGACCACCTCAGTGCCTCCTTTTTTTACTGCAAAATAGAGTCATTTAAAAGCATGATTATCTCACTTCTAGATAGGATTCAATTAGCCATTTGGTTCAGTATGTGTGCTGTAGATTAATTTTTCTTTCTACAATTCAATTCAACAATTTAGATTATGAATGCCACTTAATTTAATTTCCTTTCTTGCATTAGATTAAGTGTGAATTTCTCTTTCTTGTAGATAACTAGATGAATCTGTGTGATCTATAGTAGTTTCTTTCCTTGTTGATAGAGTAATGGTCATGATTTATTTCCAGCCTTAGATTACATTCAAAAGTGCGACAAAATTCCTTTCCTAGAAGTAACCCTAGTAGTAGCACCTCATTGTAGAACTTAGAAGATGATGGAACGAGTAGAACTCATCTACTGTGTATATAACACTATCACCTCCAAGTTTTTATGAACCCTAGGTTGATAAAGTAAATTTTAGTAGCCTCTGGGAGTTGCAACACTCTTGGTGCAATACCAGGGCTCGTCACCAATAAATAAGGAGGTTGAAATCATAGGTTTACATGGAAATAGTAGAAATACAACTATGATTATTACCTAAGTAAAAAACAAACATCATATCCCAAGGAAATTAATGATGAAATTCAAATCATATTATTTGTCATTCTTTGAATTCACTGAAATTATAGGATACCAAAATCCATTTCTAGCTAATTTTTTATATCTTCATCCCAATATTTCATGGTTCAAATGTTATATTTGCAGTCATGTGGGGGCTTCTCATGCTTTGATGGAAAACATTCAAATTCATCATCAAGATAGAATTATTGGACTCTCTTTTTGCAGACATTAAAAATAAAAATGATTTGAAGACTCCATGGGGTAGTAAGGAGAATTACGTTTCAGAGAAAACAACTAGATACCTCAAATTAAATTAGAAACACATGAAATTCCAGTCATAGAAAGTCCCTATATATTTTCAATGCCTATGGAGGAACACTGCAATGAAGGATATCATGGTCAAATTATTAGTAACGAGTAAGCCTAGAATGTTGTTATTTTTTTACTGTGAAATAGGTTAGTTGTTTATGACTATGGAAGTGAATGCAAGGAATGAAAAAAAATGAGAAAAATGGATTATTGGTGCAAGTATATATAGTAAGAGACCATGTTTATATTTTGATTTCTCCCAATGTTTTTTTAGTTATAATTTGTATGCAAATATTATATACTACATGATTTTCCTTGACCAAGATAGAGAGAAACAAAATTGAAATTTTATTTTGGAGCCTCCTTTAACCTTGATTTGTATTTTTAGTTGGGTTCATGGATGTTTTTCCAAGAGAGGGAATATATGTTTCCAATTCTAATGTATGAAAAAAACATCAAAAATATTAGGAAATATACTTTCTCATTATTTAGTTGTGTTTCTAAATCCTTCCTTATACATGCCTTAGGTATAGGAACATGTGAATATCCCATTGAAGTTTTGGATGGAATTTTTTTGTAGCAGTCTAGATTTTCACAAGCATTAGGAAGTATCATTTTTACTTGGAAGTGTAAGGTTTTTGGTTCCACCTTCACTTGTCAACAAAAAAATTATTTAAATACTAACATCCTTTTGGAAATAGCTCAAAATATCCTTGGTTTGGTTTATAATACAATATAAGGGAATATTTTTGTAACTATAATGTATCCATCTATGGTTCGATGCCATGTGAAACTATATTACTTTTATCAAAATTGTGATTGGAAAATTCATTAAAGCTCATCGACGAGATCAAAATATAAGAGGCATACTATCAATGGCCACACAAAGCTCCCTTTTACTATAGAGATTTTGTGAATGTGGGGTTTGGATGATTTTACTAACATGAAATGTTTCTGATTCTTATGAAAATTATTCTAAGAATGTTTCAGTTCTACTTGCAAATAATGAGAATTCTCCTAATAGAAATAATCATTGATATACTTCATGAAATGATATTTTTTTATATTGTGAGGTGGTTGTAAATATAGATAACACATGAATTGCATTACAAAATGATATTATTATGGAGACCACTCCATAAACACCTACTGTACAAGTTCAATTCTATATGATGCAGATGAAATGGATGGATCTACATTACCAGTTGAGGTGGTAGTCTTCACTAGTTTAGTTTATGTAATAGTTGATTTTATAAATAATTATTAAACTATATTGTTGTGATCAAATATTTTTTTTTGAATGTATGAGAAAGCCCCAGATATTTAGCTTCATCTTTAAGAAAACTATAGAATTTATGTATATAGCATCATAATAGATGTTTTCAGAGCTCATTAGTTTTTTCCAATATATTGTGCATGATTTAGTGATGAACAACATGGAAGGGAATTATTTTTATAATTACACCTCAACTTAAATGAGACAGGAAGAGGATATCCTAATAATGGCTATGAATTTCATGTAAAAAGGATGATCATGATGGGCCCTTATAAAAAACCTTTAAATAGAATTACCTATGACGATACAAATCTATTGTATGGTCTGAATGAAATAGAAGGGGAGAGAGAAAAAATTGATGGTTAAAAAAAAGAAGCAACATCTTCTCAACATGAAATATAGTAATGTTAGTTACATTGAGGAGGAATTCACACCTAGGAGAAGAGAAAAAAAGATCTCACATACAATCACTCAACCATCAACTAGTTTTTATGATTTAGTAGACTAAACTAGAGTATTGAGGATATGAAATTAAAACATGTTAAAGATAGTAGAGATGCATTTAATGACAGTACTTAGTTTGATTATTGGTCCTATAGTTGTAAAGTTATGCCTATACACATTTAAATAGGATCATCATACAAAAAACTTGAAATCATAGAGAGTTAAAATTAGAAATGCATGAAATTAATTCATTTCCAGTGACAATGATGGAGATGTAGTAAAAGAAAACAAAAGACTAAATATAGAAAGAAAACCTCCAAGGAAAAAAACGGAAAATTCAGAGTTGGGATCAAATTATTTTAGATGGGGTATGATGCATTTAAAAAGAGAGCATCAAGTCTCCTTAATAGAGAACATTAATAGAATTCAATTTTGTTTCTATATTGTATAAATGTATTCAGACCATTAAAATCATTTTGTGCATTGTGCATTATTTTTTAAAATGTAAAAAGGTTTTAAGTTCAAAAATTTGATAATAGACACTACAAAAACTATAGGAATATACAAGCTTAATATTCATAGTCCAAAGTGTGTTAGTTACAACTTGAAAAGAAATATATAAAATTTTGTTTCATAGTTTCTATATAAATATATAATAGGATCATAAAGTTTCTTAATTAGAACATAATTAAAATGGATATGCAAGGGAAAACTGAAGGACACTACAAGTTCATTTTTAAACATGATTTCTACAACATTGAGTTGGGATGATGCTAATCATAATTCAAATGGTATCCAACTAGTAACATGAAGAGAATAATAAGATAAAAAAGATATAAATCTCACTTTAACATTATCTTCCCAAGGTAGAAAAACATTATTCACCTATTTTTAAGCCCAACTGCTCGCAGAAAATATGGATTTATAGTTTAGGATTGCATATACACCATTATTTAGTAAACATTTAATTAGAGGCTTGAATACTGGTCGATATGATGAGGATGGGGCTAGGTAGGTGTATATTCATTTCTAATTCAAAATTTTTGTACACATGTGAGTAAAAACTAACTCACATTTAAAACAAAAAAAATATTCTTGAGGCTTCATTGCACAAAAAAGTAAAACCTCCAATGAAATGAATTAAAAAATCAATCTCTATATTGAAAATCATTTCCTAGACAAAAAAAATTAAAATAAAAAATTATGACATTTATATTCTGAGATTCTGTTAACTTCATGGCAATCCAATCAATTCTCATTGTCTAACCACTAGTTGGAGGTAAGCCATATTCTAACCTAGCGTAAAACGTCTAGTTAAGAGCCATTGCTTCATCATCACCTGATTTCCTGTCTTGAAATATTGAAAGCCAATAGGAAAAGAAAAACTATAAAAAAATATTTAAATTAAATATCGATTTATGATATAAAATGATTATTAAACTCTGTAAAAATCTATGAACACTCAAAAATTGTATCTACCCACCTCGTAAATAAAAATTTCATTTCTGAAATTGGAATTTTATAATGTCATCAAATTATGAAGTGGTTAAATTGAAAAATACAAAGCATGTAAGGCACAACCAAATAGGGAGGGGCTAGATGAATATCCCAATGAATACTATGTGCTTTTGAGGCATATTCCAGTAAGCTCAACTACATGGTACCTGTTGGAATTCCATCTTCTTTCTCGAGAAAAGATGTGATGAAAGACCTAATCACTCTATAACAACAAACACTTAACTGTAATATATCAATATATTGGTACAAATATTTGGTCTCATTTTTTGAATAGTTGAGTATGTAACCTTTATTAATTTGGATAATGGGTAGGAACTCACCCACATATTTTATACCAAACATATGCAGTGAACATGTTGTCCTTTGAGATAATTGTGGTCAATAATCATGCCAAAGTATATATAATTTTTTGTTTGTGTTTTGTAATTTTGGAGGACCAATGTATAAGGTAAATTTTACCAAACAGTTATTGATTAAATATTCCAGATAGTATCAGTAATTACAAGTAAGGGCTACTTGTTTATCTCACATAGTGATTAAGATTTTGTAAAATGATTTAGTAGATTTATGTAAGAAGGTATGATTATCAAATATTCAGATTGAATTCTTGAATAAATCATAAGCTTGAAAACCTTTAAACAATTTCTAAAAGTTCAACAAAATACATTTAACATTATCAAGATGCTGACAATTTATAAATGAAATGGACTGACATCAACAAACTGTTAAGTAAATCATTATTTATATTGATAATAACTTCAGAGGAATTATAAGATTACTGAAACACAATTAATCTCACCTAGTTATATTGATAACAATTAAACATATGAAGAAACAAAATGTATGAAAACTAGAAATAACTCACAGAGAGAATAGAGTTGTATGAGAAAGATTCAGAATCCTTCTTCTATTATTGATGATCAAAAGACTTGTACAATTTATGCTTATAAAAATTCGCTCATCCAAGGGTGAAACCTTTAATAACTCGAAATTAGAGTTATTTATACTAATTCTCAAAACTTAGAAATATCTTAACTATTTTAAAATAATAAAATAAATAAGAATAGAAGAAGGAAATAGGTAGATGGAGTGTCTCTGTTTTCTTGGAAGTTGTTGATGACTTGGCCCCTTTTGATGGAAGTTGTTGTTGTCTGGACCCTGAAAAATATGATGTGTTGGCATGCTGAAAATTCATCCTTTTACTTGATGGTTTCACAAAAATTATCCCATTAATCTTGACTTGGGGTTTCTACAATCATCATTTTCTTGAAGATTTCATCTACTTCAATATGTATTTCTAAAGTTGGTCTTTGAATGAATAAGTGTTTGATTTGATGTTGAATGATCAAATCAAATTGTAGATCTTAAAGAAAATCTTTTCCTGTAATCTGTCCTTCGATACCTACAAACTTTGACTTGTCTATTGAAATTGTGTATAACGTTTTGCAGTAATCTTCTAACTTAATCAACTTATCATCTAATCCTACCAATCCTGGCAGTCCTTTATGATTTAAAACATTAAATTTAGTATGAAACCTTTGAACAAAAATATTCAAAGCTTCATATTTGGTCTGCAATTGGTTGATTAAATTTCTTTTCTGCAAAAATTTGTTTATCTCCAAAATGATTGTAGTACTATCCAAGATGTGATTTGTTCCAACTCCTCTCTATTCTTTGAATTGAGAATTTTGATCATGTCAATGGCTTCACTTGACTTCTTTTTGATATGCTCTTTCTACTCTTGAATTGTTGCTTTACATTTGGTGATGAGTTTTTGTTGTTCAAAGATGATATGTATGGATGGCCATACCTCTATCACGGACCTGCTAATGTCTTCCTAAATATTCTTCTTAGCTTCACCCAAAGTTGCCTCCATTAGAGATTCACTCTATAGTTAATTTATCTGAGTCCTAAATGACGAGTCTTTTGCATTTCCTCTACATATAAAGTATCGTTTTTAATCTTTTGTGGCTCAAGAACTTGAAACCTATGTTGTAACTTCTCATGTGCTTGCTTTTGAATGGCCGGATCTTGTGCCAATTTTGTTGCATCAGTTGTAGTCAAAGCTGTTGAAAGCTCTGTACCCACAGAAGATGTTTGAGTTGCTAAGTTAGGATCAACATTCACCTGGAGTGTTTATTTCTCTTTCAATGTTAATTCCTCAATTTGTTCTTCCATATTTCTAATTTGCATATTTTGATCAATGATCAACTTCAACATCTCCTCCTTGTTATATTCATTTTTTGCAATCTCCTTAGTCCGTGGGTCTTCAGTTGAGGGTAGCTTGAGTTGTTTGCGTAGAGAAGAGATGTCTGCATTCTTATTTTTAATGATTTCCTCAAATTCCTTGAACTCTTTTGGGTCATACCCAACTTTCACTACAAGGTTTTCTAATGAATTCATTCTGTTGTCTTTAGCCAATGAAGACAATTTTTCAATCTTCAACTAAGATTGAACATTTGACAGTGTTGCTGTCAACTTGGAAAGAGACAAGGTTGTTGTGTTCATTTTTGAAAATAGAATTTCTCCTGACTACCTGTGCATTTCCATCTGGTCAATTGGGTGAATCTACTTTGCATCAAAAGAGAAGACAATTTTCTTATACTCAACATGATTCTTTGGAAATGGCATTGTTGCCTTCGGAAAGGCCATCTACATCCTTCCTTTCTCACTATCAAAGGCAGTGAGAAGCCTATGTTTTGATGTAGATGTTTTCTTCCAGAATTGACTATAAACATCAGATTTCAATGCTTCATTCTTGTGCTTGATGTCTAGGAATCTGGAGAAAATATTTTTCTCTTTAAAAGAGCTGGCATATGAATGCTGGATAATTTCCAATGGTTCTCTTGTAGGTCATGCTAATGGAGGAGTCTTAGTAACACTAGTGGATGTGGAGACTTCATTATCTCCCAAATATATGATCTTTGGTTGTTTCTCCTCTGAAAGTAAATTGGAAGTAAGCTTCGGATTTTTGTGCTGCAAGATAAACTCTTTCATGATTTCCTTGGCATGTGGAGGATCTTTTTTGACTCTTTTTTGCTGCCTACTATCAGGCACTGGGGTCTATACATTTGAAGTTGAAATGACCTGTTCATCTGCCTCCTGGAGAGTACCTTCCATCCATTCATCTTGGTTCATGTATTTCTCTATTTCTTCTCTAGAGGTATGAGTGTAAGAAGTTGTCTTGAATTCAACTCTTAGAGCAGAAATAATTCCATGGGGGTCATATGACCAAGTAAAACTTGGTTGAAAACCCATCTTATTTAGCAATGCATCTGCTTCAGTACTAGCTACTCTAGTATTACAAATGAAGGATCTAATGTTGGCTTTGAGCTTAAATTGATATTTTCTCTTTCCTGAGACAAAATGTAGCTCATCCATGTTTAACATTTGTCTGATGTACTCCAAGGAGAAAAATCTCATATGTACATATCTTGGAAGCTTGTATGGTGAGAGTTCACAGCCATATACCTCGATATCTGTGTAATTTTTATACAGGTACCAATCACCTATATTTTCTTGATTACTGAGGTGCAGGATCCTTTTGATTTCTTCCCCAATTCTAAGCTTTGATTGACTTGTAAGAATTTGTTTTACTGGGTGAATGAATGATTCTATGAACTCTGAAAAGTAAGTTCTTGTTGATGAAGCTCTGACCAATTCTATCTAGTGAATCACTGATTGATTCACTCCCTGTGAATCCTGCTTTTTGAAGTGAATAAGCAACATTTCTGCCTACTCAAACAAAAACATGTGAATAATCACAGAAGGATAACTTAATACTCATTGTGTGGTAAAGTTCATGAATTTTACATGTATAATTTTAGCCAAGAATTGGTTTTAATTATACATAAACAAGGGTGATTTATAATTACTGAAAATAGATAAGAACCCCATGATGGGTTCATCAACTATTTCATCGTTTGGGTATCCTAACAGGTATGAAAGAAGGGAGATGCAGTGCTTGGAAGCTATAGGAAAATTGGAGTATGCATATGGGGGATTTTTCTTGGACAACTCTGCATCCTCAAGTAAGAAAATGTCAAATATCTAAGCTCTCTGAGGGAAAGATAGTTTGTGATAAAGCTCCATGAGAGTAGCATGTGAGAAATGGGATAAGGAATCAGATGAAGGAATGAGTAGCATTTGGTTTATGGTTTCAGGGGATATGGTGATTAGAACGTTTCCATTATGAGCCACCACTGATCTGGTTATAGGATCATACTGCTTCTCACACTAGGCAATGAGATCAGAAAAGGGATGATTTTGTGGAAATGCAAACAAGGCAACATGGATTCCGAGAACCTGATAGGGTCTTGGTTATCTATGTGCTTCAATTTTAGCCACGGATGTTGCTCATAAAAGCCGAATTCACAATGGCATTCTATGACTTTTAAAAAGGCGTCGTTTAGGGGTATGAGGTCGGGGTTAATATGTGGCATTGCTATAGGTATATCTTCTGCAACTGGTTTGGCGACCTCTAGGATGACTTCAGAAACTGTATTGATGACCTGCACCTCCTCTGTCACTTGTTTCTTGTTTTTACCCTTAGGAGTCATTTGTTTTTTGGTTTTGGCCTTAGGTGCCATATTTGACAGGGTATGGATTGGAAAAAGGATTTGAAGATTGGGTTTGAGGAAAGGTGATAGGGTTTCAAAAGTAGCAAGAGTGATCGCAAAGTGCTAACACTTGATATGGAATGCAGAGGTGATAAAAATAAATGGAGAATGTAAAGTGATATCTGGCTCTCTATAAATAAATTTATAGGGCGTCATCTAGGATTTAACAACCTTCGTTTAACAGTCTGGGATATGACCCTAGGGATTCATGGATATGATGGGGATTAATGCATAATGGGATGATTAATAGTCCAGGAGCAGGTTCAGTGGCCAACGGGGCGATTAACGGGCATAAGTGGAGCATTGAAGGATGACATGGAGGGATATGATTGGAGAGTGGGCTAACGGTTATGGCACGGGAAGGTTATCAATTGGCTGAGGGCACGAGAGGAAATGGTCATCGTCCGTTGAAAAATCGGAAGTGGATTTTAGGGGAGGGTGGTACCTCCCAGTTTCCTATTTTAGGCGAAGAGGGTGCCAAATGATATGGCATTGCCACGTCACAAATCCGGGCGGCCATTCAAAAACCACACTTCGAACCCCCCTACTCACGTTAACAAGAAATGGTCGGGGCGGGGGGGGATATCTTGAGTGGGCTCTAGATCCACCATTGAAACATGTCAACACTTTATTGCTTTGATTTGAATTTTTGTCGCTTAGTGACTTTATGATAAATTCAATAAGTGCTTATATTTATTAACTTTCAAAAAATGAAATTTAAACCCTTTTTGAAGGTATTAACATCACAAATTAAATTTAATATTTTTTAGCATCTGACGCATTTAAATAGGCAGTCATAGTTTTATTTTTCAAAATACTAAAGCATTCACATATTTTTTATTTCATGCTTCCCTAACATTTTTTCTTTTGCCTTCTTTCCTTAGAGAAAACTACTCTACCATTTTATTCTAACATGGATGTGCATAAAAATATGGTTTTCCTAACATTTTTTAATTTTTCTTTTTCATCGATGTTCTATCTTAGCATTTTATCTTTATTTTTCAAAAAACCATGCTAACTTATCAAGACAAATAATGTTACAACAGAACCTACCAAGCTACATTTCAAGGCCATGGTGCATAATTTTTTGGAGTCAAGGAACATTATGTGTAAGGATTTCAATTTTCCAATTGAAGAAATATTTGAAGGATTTTTAGAAAAACTAGTGACCTTTGGTGGAATTTCACTGGTTCATTAAAAAGTATTAAAGAAAAAACTATTAAGTATTAAAGAAAAAACTATCTCCATAAGAGAATCATGTCACTATAGTGGTTAAGGTGTTCTTGTTATAAATTAATTAACAGAGCAATGGAATGAATGAAATGTTGTGGAAAACAAATATAGAAAAACATAAAACAAGAGATGCTTAAATATACATGGTTCACCCAATTTGGGCTATGTCCACATAGAAAAAACTAGTCCTTCCTTTTATATTATACATTAAAATGAAGAGATACATCCTACAAAAAATCCATTGTAATTTCTTCTTCTCTCTCACACTGTCTGTTATCTTTTCTTCACGCACAAAATAATACACAAATGAGATACAATTACCTCATATAAATTGATTGTTTCCTTCTAGGGAAAAAACCCGAAAATAACATAAATTCTACCATCGTATCTTCCATCTAATGAACGACCTATATTGCCTACAAAATTATAATATTTTACAAGGATTTTTTTCATCTAATTTTTTCTTTGGGGGCATTGCCCCCAAACTTCCTAGACCCCCTCAACAACACTAGTGGGGGGGGGGGGAACCCCCCACACAACCTCATCAGGGAATATGATCCAACCACAACTGAAACAAAAACCTCTGAACAATCAAGGATATAGTCAGGCTCCATGCCCAATAATGTTGTCTTCATGTAAGTGAAATAATCCAAATGGATTTCACAATAATCAAACATTTTGCAAAGGCTTCAAAATTGATGCCTGGTATGAAATCATTTCATTTTTACAAGAGTGTGTACTAATTTTCAAGTTTCATAACTAAGAATGATAATTTTTTTGGATTATGAAAACATGATAGGAGACATCAGTATGCTACACCTTTGTGAAGCAGTTGAGAGGGGGTGCTAGAATCCAAATTATACCTATTGCTTTTGTTGGTAGAGATATTGTATATCTAGTTCTATAATTGATTTAAATCCTCTTAAGATGGAATATAGGAACAACATAATATAATTGACCGAAAAGAAAGTATGTAGTCCATCCTCATGGGGAATATTTTCAAAGCTTGTCAAAAGGTTGCCTTGGGAAGTGTAGAATCATTTCTATCTAAAGGAATTATTTCATTTATTACCATTTACAAAGCAAGAAAAATATGTCAAGGAGTTCAAGAAATCCCACCAAATGGATAATTACAATGTACTTGTAAATGCAGTCCATCACAGTAATATGGGTAGCTAAACTATGAAACTAAATAGGTATACGTGACATAGTTTTTAGGGATGTTTGGGAAGGATTCTGAGCACACCTAGAACTACATTGAATTATATGGAATAGGATAGGAGGAAAGAAGACAAGATTTGAGTCATATAAGTATTATGTGATCTTTTTCCAAGCTTAGGGATTAGGTAGAGAAATAAACTTATGTTAAGTAACTAACAATAACATGGAAATAATCCCTATAGGAGGAAGGCCTACTGATGCTTCATGGATTTGATTGTACAAGGTTGTTGGATAGCCTTAGGATTCTCTTGGGTGCAACCCATTCATATGTGTTGTACATTATGGATGTTTTATGTGTTTTAAATTTTATTGTTCCTTGAATCAATATTTCTTAAGTTGTGAAATTGGTCAAGTCTTGTATTGGAAAAAAATTAAAAATACAATTGGATGTATGTATGGTATTTTTTATTGTATGAAATAAGTGGGTTAAACATGACAAGGCATCTAACTTCTTCCAATATAAGTGATATAATTCTTATTTCAAGAAGGATAGTCTTTTTAATCTAGTATTTAATATCAATACCACCCATTTAATCACATATATTATTATTTAAATATGATAAAAAATATATAGCAATTCTTCAACTTGCTTTATGGCCATGTTACATTTGTGGTTAACAACCTTTTGGAATAAGAATACCTAAAATGCACATAAATTGTGTTAAAGGTAGATAAAGAACCAATAAAATAATAAGATAAATTAAGAAAAACTTTATAACTAAATAAAAATTAGAAAGACTCAAGCACATGAATACCTAAATGAGATCCTCTTCGTTTCAAGAATAATTTATTGGAGTAGTCTAATCTTGGAGCAAGTGTTCCTTGATTCGATGGAGCAGCAATGAAGTCAACATTGAAATTTTTGTTCGTTTGTTGGAAAGAAGGAGGTTTTCTCCAAGAATATCCAAATCCTAAATTATTCTCTACTGAATAGGGCCAAGGACATGAAGGTGGAAGCTCTTATGGCCCCTCCCCCTCCATAAATCAATATAAATTCTCCGTTATTCGATCTATCTAATAGAAAATAGTTGAAATCAAAGAATTAAATTAAACAACTTTGAATGTTTTATACAAACCCCTATTATATATTCCCCTAAACCATGTACCTTCAAAACGGCAGAACATGTATAGAGAATTTTCCTATTTTCTTTGTTGTCTTCTTTTAGAAAATACAACTTTTAGCCATTGTAGCATCTCCACAATGCATTAGTGATTCCCGTTTTTAAAAAAAATGACAGATGTTAATAAAAATTGTAACTAATCTTAAAAAATTTAACAAAGGAAACAATTACCAAAATATGAAAACAAAAGAGTGCAATATTGTAAATACTTCTCAAACATAGCATTGGTATTGGTTAAGACAACTGATATTTCCTCTTGTCTTCACTCGTAGCCCCTTTGACATCTATGATGGTTGAATGTCATATTTTTCAAGAAGAGGAAAATATATAAAATGAGAACAAAAATACATACAATTCACATAAATTGAATTAAAGGTAGACACTATTTTTAAATAATAAAAAAATTCTCAGAGGATGACAAGCTACTACTCAGAGTACCATAATTACACTCACACCTCTGAAATTGTATTTTTAATCACATATCTACCATTTAATCTCAATACCATCCATTTAATCACATATATTTTTATTAACATATGATAAAAAATACCTAGCAATTCATCCACTTATTTTCCATCCATGTTACATTTTTGGATGACAACTTTTTGGAATAAGAATACCCACAATGCACATAAAATGTGTTAAAGGTAGATAAATAATCAAAAAAATAATAAAATAAATTAAGAAACTTTTTTATGACTAAATAGAAATTAGAAATAGTCGATCACATGAATACCTAAATGAGCTCCTCTTGGTTTCAAGAATGATTTAGAGTAGTCTAATCTTGGAACAAACATTCCTCGATTTGTCGAAGTAGCATCGAAGTCAACATTGAATTTGTTTTTCTTACATTGAAAAGAGGGAGGATTGCTCGAAGACTATCCAAATCCTAAATTATTCTCTATTGAGCAAGGCCAACCATGCGAATGTGGAAGCTCTTATGTACACCCCCTCCCCCCCCCCCCCCCCCCCACACACACACACATCACTCTCCATTCCCCAACACCCAATCTATCTACTATAAAAAAATTGATAGCAACACATTAAGATTCATGCATACACACTAGAAAGATAGAGAATTGATAAAGAAATAGAATATTTATTTACATTCATCCTCTAGCAACTTCTAAGAAAGTATATTTCATATTTTTCTAACAGAAGTATAAAAAGTTATGCAATATCTCATTCAAAGTAATATATCCAAAAAAATATGCAAGAACTCATTCAAGTATTATATTAATACTTCAATATGTATTTCTATACATCAAAATATTATACAACGATCTGCCTTATACAATAAATTATATCAGTTTACATCATCATTTTCTTTCCTCTTCTTATTCGACGTTGATCAACCTGCCACATAATAATATAATTAGAGCTATGAAATATTTTATAAAAATGTTAAAGGATAGGTATCAACATAAGCTTTTAATTTATGGACATATAAACACATACAAACATGAGCAATAAAGGAATAGTCCTATAGATTGCATGTGAGTAGTTATGGCATTTACAAACCCATATTTTTATGAAAAATGATCTGCATAAATGGGACTATGAGACAAGAAAAATTAGAACAAATTTGAGTCAACCTTTGGTAGATGCAACTAAATATATCTAAAAAAAGGAAGTTATGGGCCTTTAATTTCAATAACACAAATAAGAAAAACCACAAAGTAGACTATTAATACTCTCAATAACAATCATATATCAACTATTAAGGTTATATTTTTCAGCCATAGGAACAAAGTCGTGAAATATTTAAAAAAAATGTTATAGAATAAGTATCAACATAAATATTTAATTGATGAACATATAAACACATATAAAAATGAGGAATAAAGGACTAGTCCTATAGCATGCATGTTAATAATTATGGAATTTTCAAACCCAACTTTTTATGGAAAAATACCTGCAGAAATGGGACCATGAGACAATAAAAAATAACAAAAATTTGAGTTGACATTTGGTGGATGCAGCTAAATATATCGAAAACAAGGAAGTTATGGGTTTTTTTTTATAAATAAAATAAGAAAAACCAAAAAGTAGACTATTAAGACTCTGAATAAAATTCATAGATAACCTATTTTGGTTATATTGTTCACCCAATCTATCTACTATAAAAATGTTAAGAGCAACACATTAAGAATCATGTATACACACTGGAAAAATAGAAAGTTGACAAAGAAACATATTTTTTCACATTTATCCTTTGGAAAAATATAAGCAAGTATATTTCATATTTTTCTAACATAATTACAAAAATGTGTGCAATAATTCATTCAATGTATGAATTCAAAGTCATATGTCCAAAAAAAATATGCAAGGACTCGTTCAAGTATTATATTAATACATCAATATGTATTTTTATGCATCAAAATATTCCACAATGATTTGTCTTATACAATACCTTATAACATTGTACATCATCAAAAAAAAAATTCTTCTTATTCGACAGGGATCAACCTACAACATAATAATATAATAAAAGCTGTGAAATATTTAAAAAAATATTAAAGAGTAGGCATCAACATAAACATTTAATTGATGGACATATAAACACATACAAATAGGAGGAATAAAGGATTAGTAATATAGCATGCATGTGAGTAATTATGGCATTTTCAAACCCAAATTTTTATGGAAAATGACTTGCATAAATGGGACTATGAGACAAGAAAAAATAGCACAAATTTGAGTCAACCTTTGGTAGACGCATCTAAATAGATATAAAATATAGAATTTATGGGCCTTTAATTTCGATAACTCAAATAAGAAAAACCAAAAATTATACTATTAAGACTCTCAATACGAGTCATAGATCAAATATTAAGGTTATATTGTCACTATCACTAATTTCTCATAAATATATCAAAAATTTATTATCCATAATAAAATAAAAAAGTTGAACCATCTCCAGCTTAGTTAGATATCATTACTACCATGTATTTAATTCATTCCGTGTTATTTCAATAAAGTATAACTATTAATGATCCAAATGGAAAATGGCATCAACCCATGGTATTCATCTACCCATGTTATTCATCCACCCATGGAATTTACCCATGGTATTGTAAATGGCATCGACCCATGGTATTCATCCACCCATGATATTTATTCACCCATGGTATTGTAAGTGACCCATGGTATGTATCCACCCATGGTATTCATCCACACATGGGATTTACCCATGATATTGTAAGTGGTATCTACCCATGGTATTGGCCCATGGTATCCACCTATGGTATTGTATCTCAAAAAAGGCTATAAATAACAAGCCTCACTTTGTAAAAGGACAGATTGTCCACCACAATGTAGCTTCTACAGTTATTCTCTGTTTTAATAAAACAAGTTTCTTTGTGGTTTTATTTTCTTGGTGTTCTCTCTTTTTTTGGCATTCTAATTTTGTAGATCTTGTCAGATATATTTCAACTTTTTAGATCTTGGGGGCCTCCCCCCCAAGATCCGGATCAGTGGTATCAGATTCAGGTTACGCCTCCATGGGAATGAGGGTTTGAAACATATTTCAGCTTCAATGTTTTGCAGCAATCTTCAGCAAAATCCATGAATGTTTTTGGGCGGCGAGTTTTCAGATCAGATCTGAAACTTTTGGTAAAAAATTTGCAAAAACAAAGACCAGATCTGGATTCCTTGCAAAAAAATACTCAAATTCAAAAAACAAATCGGCTAAATTGGAGTTCGGATGAGGGAGATATTGCTAATTCAAAATCAGCAATGTTGAAGCAATTTTTCTGACGAAAATTCATGGACGGCGGCTCTCCTGTCATTTTTCGCCATTTTTAGTAAAAAATTTCAAATAAATGAAGATAGATCTGAGCTCCTCTTGAAAAATCACCCAAGTTCAAAAAAAAAATTCGGTTGAATTGGAGTCCGGATGTGGGAGTTATCGTTGATTTAAAATCAACTATTTTTTTAGAAATTTTGTGACGGCGTGCCAGTTCCAGCACAAATCTGAGAGTCTAGAGTCTCCAGATAGTGGTTTCAAACACATGAAATGATGCAGAATGATCATTCCATTTCCAAAAACAGGTTATAATAAATATTCTGAGTTATATTGACCGAGTTATACTCATTTTAAATCTGGAGCAGCATTCGGAGCGGGTTCCCTTTGGAGACGTGCCCTCCCACCCCGCTTTAGTAGGCACCTGCTTCACATTCATCAGTTTCATCATATTAGCATTCAACTTGGGTTATTTGGAGATGTGCCCTCCCACCCCAAGCTATGTAGGCACCTGCTACTTCATCAACAATCAGCATCACGGTTATGGGTCAACCACACAAAATCTTTTTCATCGAAGTCCATTTGCTAGGCCGCACACTGTTAGTCACACAGTTGGTCACAAGCATTACAGGGTATCTCTATCCTTGGATCTTCATTTTTCATGGTTTTGGTTCATCCACAAACCCACACTTCATCGAAGTCCATTTGCTAGGCCGCACACTGTCAATATCACAGTTGGTCACAAGCATTATAGGGTATCTCTATCCTCGGATCTTCGTTCATCACAGTTATGGGTTAACTACACAAAACCCTTCTCTTCAGTGGCTCTTCATATTCAACAAAGGCTTCTCATGAGGGAACTTCACGCAATGGGGACCATTTCTTCTTAAGGAGGGAGGAATGATCCAAATGGAAAATGGCATCAACCCATGGTATTCATCTACCCATGTTATCCATCCACCCATGGAATTTACCCATGGTATTGTAAATGGCATCGACCCATGGTATTCATCCACCCATGATATTTATTCGCCTGTGGTATTGTAAGTGACCCATGGTATGTATCCACCCATGGTATTCATCCACACGTGGGATTTACCCATGGTATTGTAAGTGGTATCTACCCATGGTATTGGCCTATGGTATCTACACATGGTATTATAACTCAAAAAGGCTATAAATAACAAGCCTCAGTTTGTAAAAGGATAGATTGCCTGCCACAATGTAGCTTCTACAGTTATTCTCTCTGTTAATAAAACAAGTTGCTTTGTGGTTTTATTTGCTTTGTGTTCTCTTTTTTTTTCTGGCATTCTAATTTTGTAGATCTTGTCAGATCCATTTCAATTTTTTAGATCTTGGGGGTCTCCCCCCAAGATCTAGATCAATTAAAATAGTAAAAGGTCCAATTTGGATGAGTGATTTGTTTTGAGTTAAGGATACCTTTCTCAAATGGAGGATACTTGACTATGATATTGGTGTGATCATGACCTGACTTTATATTTAGTTTGTAAAGAGGCAATATTGGAGGAGTTCCTCCCTATCATTTTAAATTAAAATGCAACTTATCAATGACATGTGTGATGATATACTATTTATATCTTTTCCTACTTACAATAATGTAGATATGCTTATAATGAAATATAAATTATGTAGATATATACATGCATTTTATAACATAGGATTGAAGTCGAGGAAGGTGAATAAAAGAAACACTTATGCTAGGTGGACATATGAAGGATACCACAAACATGCTAAATTAGTTCCCAATTCATTCCTTAGAATTATCCATTTAGTATTCTCAAGATGGTTTACTTATTTGTGATAGAAAAGGACGTCGTGTCATTAATGTGTTGGAAACAACCTCAACTATTTGCAACATAAAACATGTTAGATTTGTATTGACATTATTATTTTCATCGCCATTTAAGAAATATAACTTTGGTGTAAATCATGCTTATACTTTCCATTAAATAATGGTAAAGTCAAATTATTTATAAAGTTCATCAATTCAATTGGCCATTATGACAAGATTTCAAAGATTAACCCCAAACAAATTCCCTATATCTTGTATAGAAGGGGAGTGTCAGTTCTTTGGGTTCTGAATCCTATTGATTCATATATGATGGTAATTTTCCATATCTAGGATCAAATGAAATATGCCTTGAGAGGATTTCTTGTGGAACACCTGTTGGGCATAGGTTCACCTTGTGGAGTCACCAAATGAGTTTAAGTGGTGTTTTCCAACTAACTCAATGCTCATCAAATTGAATTTAAAGTATTCTAGAACATGGTAATGGATTATGTCTCTGAAAATGACAACAAACTATGAGCTTCCGAGTTCTTAATTGTTGCAAAATTCCCTTAAGCATAAGCAATGAGAGCTTAAGGGAAACTTAAGAAAACCACCATTATCGCCTTAATGGATTTACCTTTATCACTATAAACTAAATATAACCTTAATTAAAAGGATTTTTCCTTATGGTCAACCTAAACTTGATCATTGTAGAGTGTGGCTTATTCATTATAAAATCAAGATTTATTATTAGTGTTTCAGACTATAGAGTAAAATTAAAATAATGTGAACCTCCAAGAAAAATGGAAATCACTCTATATATGTACACCAATATTTAATGTGATTTGATACTTTGAAACAACAATCGAGTTCATAAATTTGCTTGAAAGGTGTAAAGTGTTGGAAATTTAGATTTGAACAAAGGTTACAATTTATTTTTCTTACAAAATGAAATTATGGTGAAATTAGAGCTTTGTTAGCAAACCTATTAAATTCTTAATCTAGTATGACATAGATTTTCCATAATAAACAATGATTTGATACCTTAGTGTACACACATAATTTTCCATATTTGAATTGAATTGATCAATTCCCTTGTGTATATGCATGAGATATTATGAATAAAATCATATATGAGAAAATCATTTCATAAATTTAACTATGAAATAATAAATGTGTTATAAGAAGACATAAGTATATATTGAAATCTGATTGAGCTTCACGTATAAGGTTCCCATCTCCTTGGTTTGTATAAGGTTCTCCTATTTTCTCTCTAGCTTGAACTACTTCCTCAACAATCGTAGGGACCTTCCATTTACAAGTTGCACACAAGAAAGTTATTCACTTGTTTTTAAGAATCTAGCTCATGCCGATACGTTCCTCGAGTTGGTTTCCGCGCATGTTGTTGCTCTCCACTAAAACAAGTCTAGTTGCATACTGCTTTCTAGACACATGCTTCGTAAATAAATAAATATCAGTTGATGGTAATTTCATCGCTAACTATGGGTCTGAGGCACAACATACATGACCTGATCTCATAAATAAATATCCTTTCTCTCGGAATAACAAGTGACTATGTTGCTTCCTCATGAAAGGATTATGCACAATCAATTTCCAACCAACAGGCCAAATTCCTATATCATAATTCTCTAGTTTCTTAGTATTATTATGCATATACACATTTCCTTTGCTTTTACCCTCCATTCTACTACATCCCTTGTAAATAGATCAATTTATTGTTGCAATTGTGATAATTATTTTGTGGATGGGTTGAAGAAGCTAGTGTTATCCCCTTATAGGACTCAGTGGTCTCATGTTATAGAAAGGAAATCAAGGCATGTTCCTCTTCCATTAATATAACAAGTGTGTTGTCTCTATCCGCAAGGATGTACCCAACATCTAAGAAATTGGCAGGGCATTGATATGGAAGAGCATAGGTTGACCATTAGTGGATGTAATTGAGGAAGAGGAGGAGTCGTAATTGTTGGTGTAGAGTTTAATTAACTAAGGGAATGATAATTTCTTAGATAACGACCAATAATAATGACTCAATGCCATATTCCTTTCTAAAGCACTAGAAAAGAAGGATAAAAGCCCACCCGTCTCAACCACAAAGCCAAACCAATTGGAGTTTCCATTGATCGATTTGTTGTCTTATTTCCCTAAAGTGATTAAATTATTTCCTTGGGAAACTAGGGAGTCCTTGAATTAGGTAATGTTAGGAAAGAATTATGAAAGTTGAAATGGAGCGACTTATTGGTCAATATTAGAGGTGGAGATTCACACGTTAGAGGTGAATATTCACCCAGAAGTTGAATTGGAATCAGAAACCTTATGAAGCCCTAGAATATATGTACATAACCATAAACCATAATGTTTATGAGGTGTTGTAGGATAAATAAAGCATTTTACCAACCACTGTTTTGAAATCCAAGCAAGAAAAGGAGAAAGAAAGGGGAATTATAGAGTGCTTACTGCCATCTCAAAGATATGAAAATGTTCCCAATATTTCTTCTATGACACCACCTGCGAAACACCTTCCCACCATTTTTAATAATTTTTCTCATTCTCATCTCATGCTACCTCCTTCTATGTGTTGGTGCTCTCTACTTATCCTTTGAATCCTCCACCTATGAGTTGGTGCTCTTGGGTGCTTGACTCTCGAATACACTGACACAATTCCCATTCAACCTTCTATATACATTTGACACAATGCACTATTATATATTATATAATATATGTCATATATTATTTATATAATATATAATGTATAATATTTTAAAAAATCAAATTTAAATAAAAATCATAATTTTTATTTTAAATATTTTTTTAATTTTATTTTTATAGTTATAATTTGAAATAAATTTATATTTTTAGGTTTATGGAGATATAAATATTAAGTATTTTAACTATAGGTTCCATTACTTAGGGACTATAGATGGATTTATAAGCTTTAAAGGTCATGAAAGTGTTATTGCTGTGACACTTGACTCTTTGAGCTTCCTTGCGATCTTACAATATATTATTTAAGGTTGTATGTTGTATGTTTCCCAAGTGCCTAAGTCTTCTTATGAGATTATAAAGTATTCAAGTCACTTTCTTATTGATTCTCAACCTTTGATGCATTCATAAGAACACACCTTCTTAGCAAGCTCAGTAATCAATAATTATCTTTGAATATAGGCATTGCGTAGTTATTGAGAGTAAGGCTTGCACAGTCACTAGGAATAGTGCTTGCGCAATGTTTGGTTATAATGCTTGCACAATCAATACTGACAGTAACTATGCAGTCCAGGAGGATAGTGCACTGCAAAATCTATGCTGATAGTCAGTGTGCAACATTGTCTAATAGTCTCTCTCACTCTTAGTGGTGACTGTATCATCATTCCGGTGAGTTTTCTCAACTATCACTTTTGTGTTCCTTTTGATTTCGCAAGTGTTTCTTTTACTTTTGTGACTGTCATCTTTTCTTTATTTCACTATAACACGTGTCCCTTTTTATTTCTCTTCACTTTAGCATGTGTTATTTCACTTTCTTTAGCTTTCTCAAATGTCCTTTTCACTTTTTCTTACTGCCGCTAGTGTCTCTTTTAATTGTTTGTACTCTTGCATGTGTTTCACCTTAGCGCACCACTAGAGGTAGTTATAGCACATTCGTTTGTACTAGCTAATCACACACACACACACACACACACACACACACACATATCATATGAATATGTGTTAGACACTCTCCCACAACTTAGCACACTTTCTAGTTTCACTCGACACTTGTGTCGTGACATGTATTCTAAGTGTCACAAAGCTATGTTTCAACTGACACACTTATAAATAAGTGTCACTTTATTGTCGTTTCAAGGTATTCATGTTGATTTTTTGTGTTAAGTGATTAATTGTCATGTGGTTGATTTATTGTGAGTGTGTGATCGTGATCAATCCTTGTTACATGTTATGGTTTCATATTTCATTTCACTAATCGCACACTTAGTCAATTTATGAAGTGTTCCTTTCTTCACAACTTTCTTGACCAAACACTCATCATATTTCCTTCGTGAACTACACACTACATAGTATTAGTCCCCTATAAGCCATCCTCAACTTTTGAAACTACACACTGTTCAGTCACTTCCTCCAAGGACTGGATATTTCACAATACCAAAGCTCATTCCTTTCCTCCTACACTTGTAAATTGTGTAATCACTACCTAGTTAGGCTTCCACTGCGCACTGTAAAATATTAGTCAATGGTCAGGCTTCCTAAACTACACAATCCACTATCCCAATCCCCCAGGAACTGTGCACTCCGCAATAATATTGAGCAAGCCTACCTCATTGCGTCACTGAATCCCTCAACTACAAAGTACCTTGTCCTATCTTGCCCTGGATTTCACATTGCATAGTTGAAGTATATAGTGAAGCCTCCCTGTGTCTCTAACTTACCCAACTATGCAGTCCCTTCATCTGGTGAGTGTCCCATTATTAATTACACAGTTCTCATGAGTAGTAGGTCACTTCTAAATCATTGAAACCCTCAGCTGTGTAACTCTCAGTCGCCTACTCACAAAACCATTTCTTTTTTCATCATTGTAGTCAGTATTTTCCATGAGAAAGGAAAGGTAGAATAGATGATTTCTGAACTGATGTTTTGTTTTCATGATAGAACATCATTTGCAGGTGTATCATTTCAACATGGCAAGGTGATCCTCGAGGGAGATTATTAAGGAGATCCTACAAGAGAGAAGTTGAGAAGAAGGAGTAGAAGAAAGAACCATCATGAAGGACATGAATAAATCATGGACCATGATAGAATGATGCCATATCATGTTGAATTAGAAGGTTGTAACACTCATCTCAACCCTTTGTAGGGTGAACATGGAATCCAAGAAAATATCCATCATGAAGAAGATACAAAGATGGCAACTAGGAGAAAGTTTTTGTCTCGAAACATCACAATGAAGTTCCATGTCATCAATTCCAAGTCATGGCTTGTTCAAGTGTCATCACAAAGCCATATGTGTTAATGTATCTTGCCACATCATTTGTGTAATGTAATTATTTTATCTTCAAAAATGAGAAAATTCAAAATTTGTGGAACACCAAGGGTCCCACATGGAATGTGAAAAGTCACTAAAAGTTTTAGATTCATTAGATGTACAAAGGTCATATAGGAATTTTAAAATTCATAGTATAAGCTCAAGTATCATGAGGGAGGTCAAGAGTCACATGGGAGGTGAAGAGTCACCTCATTTGTTATAAATGTTCTCTCATATCTAAAGAGAAGGGAATTTTAACTTTGGAATTTTCACCTTCGCTTATCTAGTTTGGCATAGGAGAGAACATATTTTTTGGGAGAAGAAAGTAGTGACTTAGTGTTCCACTAGTGGGGCTAGTGTGGCAGCACTGTAATTGTGCATCTTAGGACTTTCACTTAATATATGAAGCTCTAACATTCGGTGCAATTTCATGCATATGTTGTGAATTATTATGATACCATTCTTTCATTGTTTGCGGTGTATGTTCACATTAAAAATATTAATGAAAATGAACTATTTAGTTGGATTTGATATGCATATTGTTGAATGTGTGTTGTTACTTGGTTTTATGATTGTTGTTATCTTATGAACTACTTTGCAGGTTAACCAATGATTCTTTCATGCTATTTTGTGTCTCTTTTAGGACAATAATATTACTTTTCTTCTAGAGGTGCACTCTCTCTTTCTTTGTCGTGAAGGTATATTATATACATTATAGTTGTATGCATCACATTGTAAACTTACTTGCTTGTTTCAAATATTGTTTGTATCATCTATTTTGTTGATAATGGCAGCCAAGGAAAATTCCTAAGAACAATGTAAATCAACCTTATTTTCTGATTGGGGCTCCTACTCTAAATAGTGTGAGGTCTAGTTGGGAGTTCATACTGGGGAGAACCCCTGTGTGGGAGGAATTCCAACATCATCAATAGAAAGGAAGGGAAGGGTTATTAATTATGCCACATAATGGTTAGAGATCAATGATAACATGGGTTATATATAAGTTAGGGTCTATATGGGTTAGACACTTTAAGAATATAAGGTTAATGGATTATTATGATGAGGGTCTGTAGAAGCTTATAGGATATGGGTTATATGATATATTTTATACTGAGTATAGGTTATTACAATCATTAAACGTTACAAGTTTTCAAGATGATTGATTATAATGTGTGGGTAAATGTAGATAATAATAAAGCAGTATAAGGGTTATGGGTTATAAATTTTTTTATTAGGAGTCATAGTAGGTATACATTATGTGGTTTACAAGTTGAAATTTTGAGAATATAGTGTATATTTGATAAGGGCTACAAGTTACATAAGTCACACTATCACTAGATCAAGAGACTTTTGTGACTCTATAGAAATTGATTTATTGAAACTTTAAAAGAATAAAGAGAATGAAAAACAATAAAATATAAAATCAACTGATACCAATTTAATATTTGAAAAATATCTGCAAATACCTCTTTCTCCTTGTTCATAGTGAAGAACAATGGCCAAATGTGGGTGATCTCGCTTGATTGTTGAATTCTTTCTGCAAGTTGTATTTGAGTCTTGAAATCATCCTACATTGTCAATGCATGCATCAACTATATCCATCTCAAATTCCAGTGTGTACGAGAACAAATTGAAAAAATTTCAATGTTGGCCCCATTGACAAGTCATTATGTGTCAGGTCAATTAATCAGAGCATAATTTTGGCCACTAATTATTAGAAATTTTGAAGTGGTGGATTGGTTCTTAGTAGTGGTAGGCCCACAAATAGTAAAGAGTAATAAATAATGTCATCTCCTCGAAATTTATTTATAACTTTTTTTTTTATTGTTGAATTATTTTTGTAAGTTGTATTTGAGTCTTGAAACCCTCCCATGCCGTTAATGCATGAATCTACCATAACCATGTCAAATTTTAGTGTGTACGAGCACAAACTGAAAAAAATTCAACATTGGCCCCATTGGCACAGGTCAAACCATGACGAGTTCTAGAGACATTTGCGACCCTGTGGAAATTGATTCATTGAAAATTGTAGAGAATAGAGAGAATGAAAAACAATCAATTATACAATCAATTGAAAACACTTTCATATTGGAAAAATATATGCAAATACCTTTTTCTCCTTTCTCACAATGAAGCACAATGGAAAAATTTGGGTCATCTTGCTTGATTTTCGAAATCTTTCTTTGAGTCATATTTGAGTCTCGAAACACTCCCATACCATCAATGCATGCATCTACTCTAGCCATGTCAACTTTCAGTGTGTACGAGTACAAATTGAAAAAAAATCAATGTTGACCCCATTCGTAGGTTACTATGTGCGGGGTCAATTATTTAGATCATAATTTTTGCCACTAATTATTAGCAAATTTTAAGTAGTGGATTTTTCCGTAGTCAAGGTAGGCTAGAAGCTAGTAAATAGTAATAAATAATTTCATCTCCTCAACATTTATATTATAATTTTTTTGTTTGATTGTTGAATTCTTTCTATGAGTCACATTTGAGTATTGAAACCCTCCCATACAATCAATGCATGCATCTACCAAAATCATGTCAAATTCCAGTGCGTACGAGCAAAAAATAAAAAAAAATCAATGTTAGCCACCAATTGTTAGTAAATTTTCAGCAGTGGTTTGGTCCTTATCCCGGGTAGGCCAATAATTGGTAACAATAAGATTGAGATAGGTAAATATAATTGGTTCCTGTGAATTATACTTACATTGGAATAAATAGCATAAGAGAGATATAATAAGTTATGTCAAGTACTATTAGTAGTGACAAAAAGCTTGAGATTGGTGCAAATAATGATCTTCTATTGGTTTCAAGAATAATATAATATTATCTATTGAACAAGGCCAACCACGTGAAGGTCAAAGATAATATGCCCCTCGCCCCACATCACACTCAATATTCCCAATACCCAATTTATTTACTATAAACTACTTGAAAGAAACATAGTAAGAATCAAGCATGCTTAGAAATTACTAAGAAAAAAATTTGATTTAAATGAAAGATAACAAATCAACTAAAAAAATATAATTTCATACCTTGTACATTTCAAAATTTTGATATCATTAATCTTCTTCTTTATCCAACTGAATAATTATGTCTTTGGGTTCAAAAATGACATTGAAACTATAAACCATTTCATCATCATCATCAATGTCATCATTTCCAATAAGGATATCATCATCCATATCATCATGATGAAAATTATATCCTACATTTGGCTCAACTTATTCAAGTTATTCATATGATAGTACATCATCGAGAACATTCTCTAGTTGAACATGTTATTGAAATTATTTGACATCTTTGTGATATGAAAAATGATCAACTAACTGCTCCTCTACATCATCATCCTCTTCAACATTATCATCTTATTCGGCTACATTATAATCTATCAATCTTCCTCTTGGATCACATCTAACAACTTATAGGTCCAACCCTCTCTGCTTGGAACCTATGAGTAAAAGACTTGTTTGCATTGGCTTGGAAGAACATAGTGATCCGATCTTGGATCAAATGTCCTTGTATTAACCATGGTAAATCCATTATCATGTTGAATAACAGTTATATTAGGAACTTGTTCATTTGTTCATGGCCTATACCATTTCAATTCAAACAGAACCAATTTGAAGGAATCAAAGTCACACTCAAGTATGTCATCCAAATATCCATAGTATCAATTTTCAGATACTTTTGGATGTGTGTCGTTTCTAGAGGAAACATTAATGACTTGGAAGACTGCAGTTTTCCAACAATCATAAATTTTCCTCTTTTCCTCCAACTTTTTGATGAAAAATTTACAACCATTATACCACCCAGCCTTATGGTGTTTCAATTTCAATATGCCAAACAAATAAAAACGACATTTTCAATTAATAAAAATATTCATATAACTTGGAAAGTATATGAATAATAAAAAAATACATTTTCAACCACATCAATAATATATTTATAAAATAACTTAATAAAATATTGCAGGGTGAAAATGCATGCTTGTCTGTTTATCTTTCAAACCATTTTCTAAATCAATTTCCCTCTACATAAGATTGGCATCTCGGGTACAATGAGCTTTTATAACCAATGCAGGCACCTCTTCCCATGATAATGTGCCATAACATTGTTCACATATTTTAATCCATGGATTCATCCAATCAAGGTTGTTTGCAATTTATAAATATAGTATATCCCACTCTCGAACAACTGTAATAGAAAATCATAATTCAACAATAAATATTAGTTATCATGGTCAATATTGATAATTAATGAAAGAATAAATAATAAATAATTATGATATAAACAAAAATGAATATCTGTGTGTGTGTGTGTGCATGTATATATGTATTATAAATATCCACATTATATATTTAATTACCTCTCATTTTTATCATTCTACCTTTCCCCAACAAGTGCACCCCTTAAATTTTTTTGATGGAGTTCACATCCCAAATACAATCCACACACATATTTGCTACTAATATAGAACGATACTAGCTAATTTACACCATGGATTGATATTCCATATATCCCCCCACCATAGAACCCTCGAGATGTGCTTTTTGTCTAACCAAATCCTTCAATGATTTCATGTGCATCTCCACCATCCACATTGACCTTGTGTGTACAAATCCACACAATTAAATCTCCTCAACTTGGTGTATGAGGTAGTGTTCTTGTGCATTGAAAAATGTCAAAGGTAGATACTTTTTTATTTCACACATTAGCCGAGGAATTTTTCTCTTCCAATGCTTTATATATTTTTAATGTATTTATTTCAATGAAGACCATCTACAAATTATGCAAGCAAATAACATGTTTCGACAAAACATAATATATTACATTACAAGTAAATTCATGTCTTTAAGTTGAACAACTAATTAAAAAAACACTTGACATATAATTCACTACTTACCTCATGTATTTTCTAAGATCATATATAACTTGTTTGATGTTGTTGTTAAAGTCATCTAGGAGAGATAGAGGTAGAAAATACTGTAACAATAAAAATGAATCATTATTTTTTTAATCCATAGTAGACCAAAAAAACCTTCTATATATATATATATATATATATATATATATATACACACACACCAAAATAATTACCTTAATAAAGGTATGTCAATCACTTGTGTTTATCCCACCAAATTCACCTTTATTTATTAAGATATTATTTATGTTTGAAGAAAATCCCATGGGAAATTTAATTCTTCGAATGAACTCTTTTAGATCATCACTTTGCTTCTTTGTTAATAACAATGAGAGTTTTTTTCAGTCTCCAACGTTATTTTATTATATCCAACTTTTTATTACATGATTATCTTCCACAATGTCATTACAAATCTTGAAGATTTTTTTTTTATCCCTCTTACCATCTATGATATGCCATAAAGTTTCTATCACATTATTTTTGATATGTAGTGTATAAAAAAAATGGGCTATTCGCAAGTGCTCATAGTAGGGAAACCTTATGAATTGAGTGACATAACTTTTCATTCCTCATGGAATCCCATCGTGTCCTTCACCATGATTTTTGTTAAATTCTTGTTGAAAAGTCATCAAGAAATGTGTTTCTAATTTAAATTGGACAATAAATTTTAATCTTATCTCATAATCACTTGTAATAGTTAAATGAGTGTGATAGACTTAGTTAGATCATGAAATTTGAGTTGAGTGTGGTTGGTGATGCATGTAAAGTGATTTTATTTGTCTTAGAGTCCAAGTTGTAGTTAGTGTATTAGTTTAATGCATGAGAAATCGTTAACTCAATTAAGTGAGTTGAAGTCAGTCTAACTAGTTGTAACTGATTGTTGCACTAGTGAGAGGTCAAGTGAATTAAATCGGATCTAATTCACTTACAGTGGTATGTCAAGTGACTGATGATTTTCTATTAATAGCTGCATTCATGTCAGTGCTGGTGAAGACCCAGTTGAGATAGAGGTTAAATGTATGTTATTTATCAATTGTATTATTAGTAAATTGTCGGCATGCAATTAGAAAAACATAGGATTTCCCATGATGTATTGTGCAGTTTTTGAAGGTTGAATTTCTTAATTAATAGGGATCAATTGTTCTTATAATTGTGAAAGTAAGGCAGGTTGAGAAGAGGCAAGAAATTGGTTAAGTGTTGGTCGATTTTGTCCGGATCAGTGTGAGACAATTGGTAAAGTGCAACAGACTCTTTTGAGAAGAGTCCATTGTATTGTTTCATGATTCCTTGGTTGATTGTACAATAAATATAGAGGGGTTTTGAGTAGAAAGCTTTCCCTAGGAAAAATATCAGTGTTCTTTCTCTTACTTGGTGTGATTGTGTGATCATGTTTATTTTCCGCAAATATTGTAGAAGGATTCAGTATCTTGTTTCAGTATATTACATGATCGGATTGAATCCATTGGTGTAATTTATACTTGGTATCGGAGTGCCAGAAATCACTATAGTGGAGAAGAAATTGAGTTTGTGTTGAATAGCATTTGAATTTGAAAAAATATTCTTTGGTGCGATAAGAGGATCAAGATGGATTTAAATGGATTAATATTGGAATATGCACTCGAGGGAAGTTCTAATTATATTGTATGGAAAGACATAATGGAGGCAGTTTTAGAGGACAATGGGTTGAAAGAATTTATCGACGCTGATATTCCAAGGCCCGCAACAGTAGATGTAGCTCTTGTTGATGCTTGTCAAAAGAAGGTTGCAAAGGCGAGGAGGATCTTATTAGAGGGAGTTCAAGATCACATTTTCTCGAGTCTCCATGGCAAGGTGACTCCATATGAAATGTGGAAGGCCTTGACAGATCTGTTTTAGAATAGAAATGACCATAGAAAATTGGCACTAAAGGACAAGCTTAGGAAAATCAAAATGGAGAAAGGTGACAGTATTATGAAATTATTGACCAAGTTCATGTAATGTCAAGATGAGCTTGGAAGTGTCTAGATTACTGTAGTGGATGATAACTTGGTGAGCCTACCAATTCTAGGCATTCCCAAGAGTTGGAATAGTTATCAAGACTCTGTTAATGGGATGGAGAAGCTTCTAGATTGGGAGCGACTTTGATCAGATTTGGTACAAGAAGAATTCAGGCAGAATACGAGGGATCAATCCTCGTCCAAGATAGATGATGAGGAAAATTGTGCCTTGGATGGTAAGGAAAAGAAGGGGAAGCAAAAGAAATATTCTTCCAAATCTGAGACCGGCAAAGAGGGCAAGAAGTGTGACATGTCCAGAGTGAATTTTTTTCACTATCATGAGCATGGACATTATGCCACTAATTATCCACAGAAGAAGAAGAAGAACAACAAGGATTTAGGATCTACATTGGGTGATGGTTTGGCTTCACAGTTTCAGTTGGACTTCTCACTCATCGCATGCATGGTGTCTAGTGCGATGGGATAAATGTGGTACTTGGATAGTGGTGCATCTTTCCACATGACAGGAGACAAATAACTCTTTAGTAGCTTGGAGGAGGAGGATCTTCAGATGCACATAGAGATGGGTGATGACAAGAGGTATAGCACTACTGGGATTGGTATAGTTACTTTCCAGAGATAGTTAGGTAAACCTTTCTTATTAAAATATTTCATGCATGTACCAAGCTTGAAAAAGAATTTAGTTTCAGTTTCTATGATGGAGGACAGAGGATATGATGTGGTTTTTAGTGAAGGGAAAGCATTTCTTCATCACAAAGCCACAGGATAGGTTAAGAAGATTGGGGGTAATGTGAAGAACCTCTAAAAATTTGATGTAGATGGTTGCACAACATTGATGATTAAAGTGGACAGAGTGGTGAGCTGGGATTAGGGTGAGTTATGGAATAGGATATTTGGCCATCTACATCACAGTGCTTTGAAGGTAATGTAGAAAATTTCTATGGGGCTTCCAAAGGGTACTCTTACGCAGATAGCCACATGTGAGGGATGTACCATGGGGAAGTATACAAAGGAAAATTTTCATGAGAAGGAGAACCAAGCAGCGGAAATCCTTGAGAGAGTTCACTCATATGCGTGTGGACCATTCTCTACAAATTCTATAGAAAAGCATAGGTATTATGTGATTTTTGTTGATGATTTTTCTAGAAAGTGTTGGATCTACTTCATGCAAAAGAAATATCATACGTTCTCAAATTTTTGTGAGTTCAAAGCACTGGTTGACAAAGATACAGGGAAGCAGGTGAAGGCTCTGAGGAGAAACAATGGTGGTGAGTACATCTCCAATGAATTCAAGAACTTCTATGCCAAAGAATGAATTCAAAGATATTTGATCGCGTCTCATAGCCCACAATAGAATGGGGTTGCAGAAATAAAGTACAGAACAATTGTGGGTGTGGCACGAGCTATGTTACATGATCAGGGCCTACTATTGCATCTGTGGGTAGAGGCGTTAAACACAACTGTATTTGTGCAGAACCGTATTCCTCATCGGATACTTGGAATGAGTACACCAAAGGAGGAATTTTTTGGTAAGAAACTTGATGTTTCATAAAATTTTTGGCTCATTTGTCTATTTCCATGTGACCAAAGATTCCATAAAGAAGCTAGAACCAATAGTATAGATTGGGATGTTTGTGGGGTACAATGATACTCCCCACAACTATCGGGTGTATTTTCCGAACAACAGGATGACAATTGTCAGACAAGATGTAAAATTTGATGAGGATAAATCGATACGATTTTCCCTTGAGAGGGAGCTTGATTTGTATTCAGATGATGAACTATTAGTTCCAAAGGATGAACCTCAAGATGTGGAGTAGCAACATGAGGAGGATCATGGAGTGGCAAAAACCACTCATGCAGAGCCATCCACTAGACATGGTATGAGGTGCACCACATAGGCTGACAGATTGAGACTTGATACGGTAGAACATGTAGGAGCACCTACATCACAGTGCAGACAGAGACAATCACTAGACAAGTATACTGGATAGATGGCTCTTATGAGCGAGTGTATTGTGACAGAACCATCCTCTTTTGAGGAAGCAGTGTAGCAACCAGCTTGGGTTGATGCCATGGTTGAAGAGTATGGTTCCATCGTCAAGAATAGTGCATGGGATGTTGTCCCAAGACCAGTCGGGAAGTGAGTGGTTGGATCTAGATGGATCTATAAGGTGAATCGGGAAGCATATGGGAGTGTAGAGAAGTACAAGGCTATATTTGTAGCTCGAGGATTCTCACAGGTTGAGGGGATCAACTATGAGGAGACGTTTTCACCAGTTGCATGGTACTCATCAATTATATCTATCCTTGCACTCTCAGTGCAGATAGGTTGGAAGATACATCAGAAATATCTGAATATTTAATTTTTCAATGGATTTATTAAGGAAGAAGTGTACATTGAGAAGCCAGAAGGTTTTGAACCCTTTGACAGGGAGTTGCATGCCTGCAGACTCAAGAGAGCATTGTATGGGCTGAAGCAAGCACCTCGTGCTTGGTACACTAGGATTGACAGCTATTTCACCGGGTTGGGCTTCACGAAGAGTGAAGCGGATGCGAACCTGTACCAGATTGTGGTTGATGGTAATGTTGTGATTATTGTAATTTATGTAGATGATCTTATTCTGACAGGTGATGTGCATCTCAAAACTTCTTGCAAAGATGATCTTGCAAGATATTTTGAGATGAAGGACATGGGACTCCTTCACTATTTCCTTGGTTTGGAGGTATGGAAGTGGGATTGGGAGCTATTTGTTTATCAAGGAAAGTATGCCAAACATAGTCCAAGGAAGTTCCACATAGAGAGCTGTAAACCCATGGAGACTCATCTTATAAGAAACTAGAGGAAGGAGGATGCTACTTCGGGTGAGGTATTGGATGCTACTATTTACAAACAACTTGTGGGTTCACTCATGTACTTGGTGAACACACAACCAGACATATGCTACGTAGTTAACTAGCTTAGTCAAGCTATGGTTAAGCCGACCAAGCTCTTTTGGAAGGCAGGGAAGCATGTCTTGATATATCTTAAGGGAACTACAGAGTATGGATTATGGTACATATAGACAAATGGAGTGAAGCTTCAAGGCTTCACCGATGCATATTGGGCAGGAAGTCCATCAGACAGGAAGAGCACATCAGGAGGAATATCTAGCATAGGATTGATAGAAGTTTCTTGGTATAGTAGGAAGCACAGATCAGTTTCACTCAGTTCAGCCAAGGCAAAGTACATGATAACTAGTCAGGTGGCATGTGAGGCCATCTGGATGAGGAAGATACTTGTTGATTTTTTTAGTCATCAGATGGATCCGACGGTGATACATTGTGATAACCAGAGTTGCATAAAACTCTTGGTTAATCCAGTATTCCATGAAAGGTCCAAAAATATTAACATCTGGTACCACCATCTCAGAGATTGTGTTCAGAGACACATTATGTTACTTCAGTACATTCCCAGAGAGGATCAGGATGCAGATATTTTGACGAAGGCACTCGCCAAGAGAAAATTTGAATACCACCGAGGTAAGATCGGGGTAGCTGATAATTCCTTTCTTGTTTAGAGGGAGTGTTGAAAAGTCAACAAGAAATGTGCGTCTAATTTAATTTTCCCATAATTAAATTGGAACATCAATTGTAAATTTATCTCATAATCACTTGTAATAGTTATCTGAGTGTGATAGACTCAATTAGCTCATGAAATTTGAGTTGTGGGTGGTTGGTGAGGCATGTAGAGTGATTCTATTTGTTTTAGAGTCCAAGTTCCAATTGGTGTATTATTTTAATGCATGAGAAATCAATTAACTCAATTAAGTGATTTAAATTCAGTCTAACTAGTTGTAAATGATTGTTGCACTAGTGAGAGGTCAAGTGAATTAAATATGATTTAATTAACATCAATGATCGTTCAAGTGACTGATTATTTAATATTAATAGTTGCATGCATGTCAGTTCTGATGAAGACCCATTTGAGATAGAGGTTAAAGGGATGTTATCTATCAGTTTTATTATTAGTAAATTGTTGGTGCACAATTAGACAACCATAGGATTTCCCATGATGTATTGTGAAGTTTTGGAAGGTTGAATTTCCTAATTAATAGGGATCAACTGTTCTTAGAATTGGGTAAGAAAGGCAGGCTGAGGAGAGGTAGAAAATTGGCTAAGTGTTGGTTGGTTTTGTCTGAATCAGTGTGAGACATTTGGTAGAGTGCAACAGACTCTTGCCAACATAATGTGCTTCCTCTTTATTCACATCCAAGGAGGAAGGTTAATTTTATAATAAAAAGTTGGCCACACTAAGTAAATAAACATGAGCTCTCCAAATGGATTAACATTGTCAACTACCAATGAAAGCCTAACATTACAAGGTTCATCTTTAAAATGCCACAAATTTTAATCAATTTCCATAAATTCATAACCATATAGAGGAATTTGAAGACAACCGAATCCACTTCTCTTCTGAACATGGTAATCCATAAATTGTGTTATGCTTTCACACTTGAAAAATCATCACAAACATGGAATTATTATGGGAATATGACGAAGAACCTTTTGAGGCTCTCTTTTTTTAGTTGATTGCTTCGATATCTATTGCTTTGACATAGTAGGAATTTTTGTTTTAATGCACTTGTCCATAATATATAATATGATCATTAGGACATGAATTTATATCTTGACTCTCCATTCCAATTTATTTCATAATGGCATATAAATCTTGATATGTATGAGTTAACTTATTTGACGATGGTAACAAAAATTCACCTAGCAATCTAGTACAACATAAAAAGCCACTAGTTAGTGTAATTTCTACAATTTCAACTTCCATAGGTGAGGTGTCATTTTCTATGGTTTTAATCCAGTCTCCTCTTTCCCATCAAAAATATGTTTTTTAGTAGCACAGTACTTATGTTTCTTAGAGAGGAAGTGTCTATAATCATCAAATGCCTCCTTTCCTAAACTTGTTGAACGATGAAATTTTTCCTTAGGACCACAAAATAGACATGCAAATTTACCCTTTGTCTTAAGGCTTACAAGAGATGGATTAATGTAATTATAAAAAAATGGATTATTAAAAAAAAAGGCATGATATGATCAAATTGAAATCATTATATACTATTAAAGTGCAATGGAACATTACATACCACAAAAATGTGTTAGTCACAGGGCATGATGAATTGTCCATACAAGTATTCCATGGAATTAAAATTTCCTTTTCCTTATTGGTTTACAGATGTCATACATAGTGATGCCAACCCATAACTTCATTAAATCGTCAATAAGAGGCTCGGTATATACATTCATATATTTAACTTGGTACTTACCTAATTGTTTGAAATTACACATCATTAGTACTATTGTATGAACATATAAGTAAATAAATATATATAACATATTATGCAACAAACAAGGAAATTGAAAATGTTACAATATTTGAAAAATTAGTGTAAAAAAATATCCGGAACGATCATTGTCAACATAATGTGCTCCCTCTTTATTGACATCCAAGGAGGAAGGTTAATTTTTATAATAAAAAGGTGGCCACACTAAGTAAATAAACATGAGCTCTCCAAATGGATTAACATTGTCAACTACCGATGAAAGCCTAACATTACAAGGTTCATCTTTAAAATGCAATCATTTTTCATCAATTTCCATAAATTCATAACCATTTAGAGGAATTTGAAGACAACCAAATCCACTTCTCTTCCAAGCATGGTAATCCATAATTTTTGTTATGCTTTCACACTTGAAAAATCACCGCAAGCATGGAATTATTTTGGGAATATGACGAAGAACATTTTGAGGCTCTCTTTTTTTTTTGTTGATTGCTTCGATATCTGTTGCTTTGACATAGTAGGAATTTTTGTTTTAATGCATGTTGTCCATCATATATAATATGATCATTAGGACATGAATTTATATCTTGAATCTCCATTCCAATTTATTTCATAATGACATATAAATCTTGATATGTATGAGGTAACTTATATGACGATGGTAACAAAAATTCACCTAGCAATCTAGTACAACATAAAAAACCACTAGTTAGTGTAATTTCTATAATTCCAACATCCGTAGGTGAGGTATCATTCTTTGTGGTTTTAATCTAGTCTCCTCTTTCCCATTGAAAATATGTTTTTAAGTAGCACAATACTTATGGTTCTTAGAGAGAAAGTGTCTATACTCATCAAACGTCTCCTTTCTTGAACTTGTTGAATGATGAAATTTTTCCTTAGGACCACAAAGTAGACATGCAAATTTACCCTTTGTCTTAAGGCTTGCAAGAGATGGATTGATGTAATTTAAAGAAATGGATTATTAAAAAAAGGCATGATTTTATCTAATTGAAATCATTATATACTATTAAAGCGCAATGGAACATTACATACCACAAAAATCTATTAGTCCCGGGGCATGATGAATTTTCCATACAATTAATCCATGGATTTGAAATTTCCTTTTCCATATTGGTTTACATATGTCATACATAGTGATGCTAGCCCATAAATTCATTAACTCGTAAATAAGAGGCTCGATATATACATTCATATATTTAACTTGGTACTTACCTAATTGTTTGAAATTACATATCATTAGTACTATATATATATATATATATATATATATATATATATATATATATGTATGTATGTATGTATATATACATACATACATACATACATACATATATGTATATATATATACATACATACATACATACATACATATATGTATAGATATATACATACATACATACATATATGTATATATATATACATACATACATACATACATACATACATATATATATATATATATATATATATATATATATATATATATATATATATATGCAACAAACAAGGCAAATGAAAATGTTACAATATTTGAAAAATTAGTGTAAAAAGAATGCCTGGAATGATCATCGTCAACGTAATGTGCTCCCTCTTTATTCACATCCAAGGAGGAAGGTTAATTTTTATAATAAAAAGTTGGCCACACTAAGTAAATAAACATGAGCTCTCCAAATGGATTAGCATTTTCAACTACCAATGAAAGCCTAACATTACAAGGTTCATCTTTAAAATGCAACCATTTTTCATCAATTTTCATAAATTCATAACCATATATAGGAATTTGAAGACAACCAAATCCACTTCTCTTCCGAGCATGGTAATCCATAAGTTGTGTTATGCTTTTAAACTTGAAAAATCACCACAAACATGGAATTATTATGGGAATATGATGAAGAACCTTTTGAGGCTCTCTTTTTTTTAGTTGATTGCTTCGATATCTATTGCTTTGACATACTAGGAATTTTTTTTTTAATGCATGTTGCCCATAATATATAATATGATCATTAGGACATGCATTTATATCTTGACACTCCATTCCAATTTATTTCATAATGGCATATAAATATTGATATGTATGAGGTAACTTATTTGACGATGGTAACAAAAATTCAAGTAGCAATCTAGTACAACATAAAAAAAACACTAGTTAGTGTAAAGAATATTAACCATAAATATTGCATTCTTACTTTACACATTAATTAAAAATAAAAAGAGGAAATAAATCAACCTTCCATGTGTTGAAACATATTACATTATTCCTTTGGATTTGTATCATACATGTGTTTGGAAAACCATTCAAAACCAAGTTTAAGTTCATCACAATAGTGTAGCAAAGAGAATATTTTCCCTTAGGTATTTATAAAGTGGTATCCCTTACTTCTCTAACACATGTTCATCACAAATAGCATCATCGTTCACATCACCTAACAAGTCTTGTATCAATTCATATGTCCCATCATCTTGAACTATGTTATTATTTTCATGCTCTTTCATAGGATCAATATATTGATATTCAATATATTATCTGTGTTCCTCAACTTGTAGAACATCATTTCTAATACTAATACTTGGCGCATTCGGATCACAGTACCTAGTAAAATCACATGAAATTATTTCGTAGAACAAATATTATAACAATGTTGGGAAAAATACTGAGAGGGGGGGGGGGGGGAATCAGTATTTAGAGCTTACTCAAAACTTTTAATTTTTCCTTAATAAATTCCATACGCGACATTAATGAACCCAACTCGCATATACACATGGATATCCTTAAGAAAACTTGCGTATTACCAGAGATCTTATTATGCATATAATTATTTACTTAGATCAATGCATCATTCATTCATCAGATGTTTAGTAAGCAGTAAGCATGTGTAGTAAGAACAGAATAAATCATCACACATAAGCAACACACATGAACACCAGGATTTAAGGTGGAAACCCAATTCGGGAGAAAACCACCACTGCTGTCGTCTCTGTCTTCAATATTTATTATAAAGAAAACTGCTTACAATCATGTACTGGCGCAAACTCATACCAGCACGCAGGCACCTACTTTCAGAAGTCTGCAACCTTCTCTCGTTCTCCAGCTACTACTGGAAGGGAGCTTCGACCCCCTAATCTCATTTACCATCCACTCCTGGAAGGGAGCTACTACCCCCTGATCTCGTTTACCAGCCACTCCTGGAAGGGAGCTACTACCCCCTGATCTTGTTTACCAGCTACCACTGGAAGGGAACTACAACCCCCTCACTGAAGGCTTTGACCCTCAGCTCCACCATGGACCACGTTTCATCAATTTTCATACTGGATCCAACAACTTCCACACAACACAACTTGTAGGCCTCTTTTCATTATATTTTTAGACTGGACCCACTCCACACATTTAAGCTCAAAGAAAATACATCAAAATGAAACTTATAACCCATTCAATTCATTCATTGAATCATTAACCAATCAACCAACAATTGATCTTTAATCATAATCAAATAGCAGCATAATCAGTATTCAAACAACTCATATTTGTATGAAGACATCTTGACAGACAACAATAATACAGCAAAATAGATCAGATATTTCCTTCTTCTCACTTCAAAAAAACCCTAGATTCCATACGCGCTTTTACTTCACTAAACCCGCGTATATACGCGATTTAGCTGTGACAGACCTGCGTATAGATATGCAAACATTGCAGGGTTGTGCAATTCTTCATAACAAATAAACAGCTCAGATCTTACCCTTCTCTTCAGAAAACATTTTCCACATCTCAAATCTAAACATTCCATAAACAGATCTAGAAGATATATAGTCATTTCAGGTCTAGAGATCCTGATCCATCATTCTATTCATAGGTGCATTATTAATTGAGATCTATCAATAAACTGCAACCCATTCCATGCAGATATACTTTAGAGTGAAGCATCCATTCAATACCTAGAATTCAGAGTAGATATGCAGATACAAACTCAACCCTGAACAGTCATTAATTCAAAATAGCATACGGTACTTTTCTTCACTGAAACCACATACATACGCGCTTTTCTGCACACCAACCTACATATACTTCTGTGTATACTATTCTTCAGAAAACCCTAACTACCATACGTGCTTTTCATGAAGTGAACCCGCATATATACATGGTTTTGTTGAAACCAACTAGCGTATAGATCTGTAAAAAATAAATTTTGTAGAACAGACCAGATCTATAAAACTTACCCATATTTATTCATTTTCTTCAGCAAACTTGCACCAGTTCTTCATCATTCTTTCAGTAGGTCATTCTAGAGATTCATCATCATCAGATATAGAGATCTTGAACCATCTTTATATCCATGGGTGCATCATAGATTCAGATCTATCAATTAAGAACAGAATTCATCCATGCAGATATTCCTTGGAGAAATTTATTCATCAACAACCCTTACATGCCCATCTAGCACTATGATATTCTTCTCCTTATATAGATTTAGCTTTTACCAATACCATGAGTCAAAACCACTCAATTTTTGATGGTATTCTTGGACGGAATCAAATAGACAATACAACGCTCAATATTGTGGGCTAATACCATGGTAATGCCTCTTGGTATTATAATTTTAGAGCGCAAAAGGCATACGCAACTTGGAGCATTCATTTCTGCATGTATACGCAACTTCTCTTCATAAAAGATGTGTATATGCTCACCCTGAATGTATACGCAGGTTGCCTTCACAAAAGTAGCATATAAATTGCATTCATACGCAGGTTGCCTTCACAAAAGTAGCGTATACATTGAGACATATTATATTTATCATTTCTCTGGCACTTACTGGAATTCTTTTCTCTGTCACATCTGCACTAATCTGTAGCTACATCATTCTTACATCTTTAACACATATTTTTTTTATCATAGGCAACTCATCAAGTAGGTTTCCATCAAGGACAACTTCATCAAGTAGGTTGCCATCAAGGACAACACATTATATCATATTGCCAACAATCTCCCCCTTTGGACTTGATGGCAACCATGATGGTGTTTTATCACCACAACAGATAGATACATTAATCATAACCATTATTCAAACACCATGATACTCTCCCCCTTTGACATCAAGGGAAAAGGACGGATCCAAACCAAAACAAGGTTTCTCTTCCTTTGTAGAAAGATGAGCTCTGTAGATCTGAAGTGCACTAAACTTACCATGATCCCCTTGAGTTCATGCTGAATCTTTAGATAGATTTTTTAATGAAGTACAGGACTCTATAACTCAGCCAAGTATGGCAATTCCGATCACCAAGGACTCATACTTACATCAAAGATCCAACCAAGTGGAATTACATATTTGACCGAACTACCCAACCAAGTGGGTTTACAAAATTTGAATCAAATACCCAACCAAGTGGGTTTACAAATTTGACCAAGTCTTTACATGACTGAATATAACAATTTACATCATAGGTCTCAACATGACCTTCTCATCAAATGAATTTTTATAAACAAGACCAATGAATCTCAATCATGAGATCAGACCACAGAAAACACTTAGAATGCTAACAATGCATCCTTTCCCACAGGACAAGTGCTCCCCCTTAGCTTGTGCATCCTGAACACTTTCAACCGCAAATCATCAAGGCATATTTATCAACAATATATTAGAGAATGGAACAGAAATGTAAGAATTGGAACATCACCAGAGATACCCAATAGCACCGCAACTATTTTGAAAATGCTGACCCAGAAAATTATGCCAGCAAAATCCCATACGCGGCTTTCTATATATAAACTCACGTATATATGCAACTATCCTTTATGAAATCTGTGTATTCAATTTAATCTTCTAAATTTAAGCAGATCTGATCTTATGAGCGGTAGATACAATTCCCAGCTTTTGTCTAAGATATTCTAAGGCTTCCCTGGGAAGAGGTTTAGTAAATATACCAGCAACTTGTTCTTTGGAGGAAACATACTCCAATTTCACCTTTTGTTCAAGCACTTGTTCACGTAAGAAGTGATACTTGATAGGAATGTGCTAGGTCTTGGAATGCATAATAGGATTCTTTGAGGTACTGATGGCACTTGTATTATCACAAATAATGGATATGGGAGGTGAACATTTGATTTGATTCATCAAATTACAGATATGACTTTTTAAGACCAAAAGACCTCAAGAGAGAGATCATATTTCAAAACCATCATAATGCCAACAATGCATTACTCTGAGCAAGGCTAATACTCCTCCTGAACATGAGCATCCTAAACATCTTCACCAACCACTTTATCAAAGCATCTTCATCAAGCAGCTAATCAAAACTTAAAATCATATCAACAGATATAACCATCAACATCAGATCAAGAAATTTATTACTATCAACAGCATATCAGAAACTATTTTTGTGTCTTCCTCACTATTTTTCTTATCAGAAAAACATATGCAACTATATTCAATGTAACTCGTGTGTATATGCGGCTTTAGTTCATGAAACCCACATATAGAAAGTGAAATACAGAAAAATTTCACAACTCCATCTCCCCTGAATTTGTATCACCTGTAAATCTCTTCTCTTATCACATCAGATGCACTGTTAGAAATAAACACAACCAGAATTACCAAACCAACCATGAGAATCACCATATATTTCTCCCCCTGTGATGATACATTACTGATTCCTATAATGTATCTCACATCACTCCTGCAATCATTATGAGAAGTAATCTTTACAAGCAGATGAATACAGTGGGGTCAATATTCCCTACGTTTTTGACTGAAGCTTCTTCTTTTGCTTCTTTCCCATTGTGACAGATCTCCTTCAAATGATCAAGCTCCTTCAAAAGCACCTGATCTGATGCCAATTGTTGGGAAAAATACTGAGAGGGGGGGTGAATCAGTATTTATAGCTTACTCAAATCTTTTAATTTTTCCTTACTAAATTCCATACACAACTTTAATGAACCCAACTCGCGTATACATGCGGATATCCTTAAGAAAACTTGCGTATTACCAGAGATTTTATTATGCACATAATTCTTTACTTAGATCAGTGAATCATTCATTCATCAGATGTTTAGTAAGCAGTAAGCATGTGAATTATGAACAGAATAAATCATCACACATAAGCAACACATGAGAGGGGGGGTGAATCAGTATTTATAGCTTACTCAAATCTTTTAATTTTTCCTTAGTAAATTCCATACACAACTTTAATGAACCCAACTCGCGTATACATGTGGATATCCTTAAGAAAACTTGCGTATTACCAGAGATCTTATTATGCACATAATTCTTTACTTAGATCAGTGAATCATTCATTCATCAGATGTTTAGTAAGCAGTAAGCATGTGAATTAAGAACAGAATAAATCATCACACATAAGCAACACACATGAACACCAGGATTTAAGGTGGAAACCCAATTCGAGAGAAAACCACTGTTGTTGTCATCTCTGTCTTCAATATTTATTATAAAGAAAACTGCTTACAATCATGTATTGGTGCAGACTCATACTAGCACGTAGGCACCCACCTGCAGAAGGCTGCAACCTTCTCTCGTTCTCCAGCTACTACTGGAAGGGAGCTTTGACCCCCTGATCTCGTTTACCAGCCACTCCTGGAAGGGAGCTACTACTCCCTGATCTCGTTTACCAGCCACTCCTAGAAGGGACCTACTACCCCCTGATCTCATTTACCAGCTACCACTGGAAGGGAGCTACAACCCCCTCACTGAAGGCTTCGACCCTCAGCTCCACCATGGACCACGTTTCATCAATTTCATACTAGATCCAACAACTTCCACACAACACAACTTGTAGGCCTCTTTTCATTAGATTTTCAGACTGGACCCACTCCACACATTTAAGCTCAAATAACGTACATCAAACTGAAAATTATAACCCATTCAATTAATTCATTGAATCATCAACTAATCAACCAACAATTGATCTTTAATCATAATCAACTAGCAGCATAATCAGTATTCAAACAAATCAGATCTGTATGAAGACATCTTGAAAGATAACAATAATACAGCAAAACAGATCAGAGATTTCCTTCTACTCACTTCAGCAAAACCCTAGATTCCATACGTGCTTTTACTTCACTGAACCTGCGTATATACGCGATTTCGCTACGACAAACCTGCGTATAGATCTGCAAACATTGCAGGGCTATGCAATTCTTCAGAACAAATAAACAGCTCAGATCTTACCCTTCTCTTTAGAAAACATTTTCCACATCGCAGATCTAAACATTCCATAAACAGATCTAGAAGATATATAGTAATTTCAGGTCTAGAGATCCTAATCCATCATTTTATTCATAGGTGCATTATTAATTCAGATCTATCAATAAACTGCAACCCATTCCATGCATATATACTTTAGAGTGAAGTATCCATTCAATACCCAGACTTTAGAGTAGATATGTAGATACAAACTCAACCTTGAATAGACATTAATTCAAAATAGCATATGCTACTTTTCTTCACTGAAACCGCATACATACGTGCTTTTCTACACACCAACCTACATATAATTCTGTGTATACTATTCTTCAGAAAACCCTAACTGCCATACGTGCTTTTAATGAAGTGAACCCGCATATATACGTAGTTTTTTTGAAACCAACTAGCATATAGATCTGTAAAAAATAAATTTTGCAGAACAAACCAGATCTATAAAACTTACCCAGATTTATTCATTTTCTTCAGCAGACTTGCGCCAGTTCTTCATCATTCCTTCAGTAGCTCATTCTAGAGATTCATCATCATCAGATCTGGAGATCTTGAACCATCATTATATCCATGGGTGCATCATAGATTCAAATCTATCAATTAAGAACAGATTTCATCCATGCAGATATTCCTTAGATAATTTTATTCATCAACAACCCTTACATGCCCATCTAGCACTATGATCTTCTTCTCCTTATATAGATTTAGCTTTTACCAATACCATGAGTCAAACCACTCAACTGCTGATGGTATTCCTGGACAGAATCAAATAGACAATACAACGTTCAATATTGTGGGCTAATACCATGGTAATGCCTCTTGGTATTATATTTTTAGAGTGCAAAAGGCATACGCAACTTGGAGCGTTCGTTTCCGCATGTATACACAACTTCTCTTCACGAAAACTGCGTATATGCTCACCCTGAATGTATATGCCGGTTGTCTTCACAAAAGTAGCATATACATAGCATCCATACGCAGGTTGCCTTCACAAAAGTAGTGTATACATTGAGACATATTATATTTATCATTTCTCTGGAACTTACTGGAAATATTTTCTCTGTCACATCTGAACTAATTTGTAGCTCCATCATTCTTACATCTTTAACACATAGGTTTCTTATCATAGGTAACTCATCAAGTAGGTTTCCATCAAGGACAACTTCATCAAGTAGGTTTCCATAAAGGACAACACATTATATTGTATTGCCAACAAACAATAATTTTTTTACAAATATGATTAATATAAAGAAAATTTATATAATGATTTATAAACAACTTACCATCTAAAGATATGTGTCCCCCACTTCAATGTGCCCATTCTTCCTACAATATCTATCAACTATAAGATATGAAATTCTTCGCGGACATGTGCACCCACAAAGAGTGCAAGGGAAATACATTTCCCATCGTCGACCCTTGGACAATTAGACATCCCCCATATAATATTTTTTGACATTCTTCACAGCCACAAGAAAATTATGTGATGATTATGTTATAAAAGTTATTATTTTTGTAACTATATCTAATATTATATATTTGTAATGCAATTCATATACATAAAACAAAATTTTATTTCCCTATTAATATATATTGTAGGATATTAATAGGAAATTTGTAATATATATCATGTAATCTAATATTAATGTTATTCGCCATTAATATTAGTTTTATAAAACAAAATATGTTTTTTAGCTCATGAAAATACATTATAATCTTTCATACTTATTGTAATTATAGCAAATATGTCGCAACATCTCTTACATGTGGGATATTTATATTTATGTTAATCTTCGAAATGTTGGTGTTCGTTTGACTTGTCAAATTCAAATATGATCACTCAATGAAATGGTCACAAAATGTTCACATTGTTTTTGTTGGAAGAAAAATGACATATAGATCAATCTTCAGAATAATTACACCATGTTCATCGACTGTTGGAATACCAACAAACATGGATACTTTACAAAAAAAAGGAAAAAAATGACATTTTATTGTAATTTGCAACAGTGCGGGCCATACTGTCAAACTATGCCATCGAAATTTTGTCCTATATGTAGTAGTGATTCTAGGGAAAATTTTAAGAATGGAATTTTATCTTAAGGGTTTGGAAACAATGGTGAATCTTACTAGTCCATAATATGTAAATTGTAAAAATTTTGGTGATATTTTTGTAAAAATATTTAGATTCTAATAATTAAATACTATACTATATAAAAATTTGGTGATTTTTAAGGAAAAATAAGTTTATACTACAAAATTTGGGCGAATAATTTTTACAAAAAATGGAAATTGGTGATTATTTTTGGAAAAAGCATGGAAAATTAACCCACCTGTGAATATTATCCCCTAAAATTTTCCTTATTCCATTCACAATGCAAGTAGCAACATGAAAAGGAACAAGGACCATCAATCTTATCCTAACCAGATAAAATCCAGAAGAACAATTCCATTAAGGAAATCATACACAACTAGGTATAAAACTATTTTTCTTGGTCACAAATGTTTATGAAAAAATTTTGAACCTCAAACAAGAGAGTGTAAATATTATAATGATTATGAAAGAGGTTCTCATAAATATTCTAGGAATAATCCTTAAGATAATAGAATCACATAAACTGATGACTTCAATAACATAAATCGTAGGTCATTTGCTCCATTATCCAACTATAGTATAGAGTGTTATAGATGCAAAAATTTTGGACATAAAGCATGAGACTATCTTACAAAATCAAGAGAAGTATTTTGGAAGGAAAACTAGGAAGAACCCCTAACAGAAAAATGAAAAGTAGTTATGTATGCTTAAAACTATCAAATTCAATTGTAAATTGATAACAGGTGCTCTATGCATATGATCGAATATGAAAAGAAATTTATTACTCTAAAAGAAAAAAGGAGGAAATGTGACATTTGGAGACAATGGATTTGCATGAATTACTAGAAGTAGTACCCTATGCCTTGATAATGGTAGGGTAAAACAAAAAATGTTTTGTATGTTGAAGGACTCAAACATAATGTTTCAAGTGTCATCTAGATATTCCATCAAGGTTAAGATCTCACTTTTTGTCCTAAAGAATGTGAAACAAGAAATACCTATTTAAGAAGGCTAGAGGGAAGAATGATAAGGAATCCATATAATGAATATATATTATTGATGAAATTCAAGAAGAAAAATGCTACAATGGATAGATAGATGAGAGTTGGTTTAGGTATAAAAGGCTAGGGCACTTGAGATTTCACAGTTTGGTAAAAATAAACATAAAAAAAAACATAAGTAGTGAGAGATATGCCCAAAATCTCAAAAACAACAACCGTAATTTGTGAATCTTTCCGACATGAGAAACAAAAAAGAGTGATCTTGAATTCAAAGGAGTGCTTGGCATTAGGACCACTAGAGCTTGTTCATACAGATCTATGAATACTGATAAAAATGCATACCCTACAAGGATAAATGTATTTTATGTTGTTTATTGATGATTATACTAGAATGATATGGAATGCATTTCTTAGAGAAAAACAAAATCACTACATACTTTCAAATCATACAAGGACTTAGTTTAAAATGAAAGTGATATAAGAATCAATTTTTTAAGAACAGAAAAAAGAGGTGAATTTACCTCAAATTAATTAATGAATTATATGAAAAATATGGAATTAAGAGACAACTTTTATTTTTAAGAAATCCACAAAAAAATGGATTTTTAGAAAGAAAGAACATATCATTGAAGAAACAACAAGAAAAATGTTGTTAGAGACCAAATTACTAGATAATATTTGGAGAGAAGCAGTTGCTGTAGTAGTTTACATCATGAATAGAGGACACCTTAAATTTAACAATGAAAAGACACCATATGAGCTATGAAAAGGTAGGAGAACTTCAATTAAGTATTTTAGAATTTTTGGAAGAAATTATTACATGAAGATAAATGTTGATATTTGGGAAATTTTGATTCTCAAGTAGATGAGGGAATTTTTCTTGGATACTCAACAAGAAGAAAAACGTAAAAATACTATAATAAAAGACTATCCAAAGTTGTGGAATGCATTGGTGTAAGTGTATACAAAGCTTGGCAAGAGAAAGAACCAGAAAAAACAAATGAGAATTCAAAAGATAATATCTACGTGGACCAAGAAGAGCCTACTACAAAGAAAGAACAAGAAAAAAAAGAACATACTACATCCATGAAATATTTTAAATTTGTGCAAAAGCATCACCAAGAGAGAGAAATAATTGAAGATGTTGATTCAAGTATAAAAACTTAGGGAAGAATGACCAATTCTCTAGGAAAATTCATTTTTTCTCTGCTATCCAAAATAGAGTCAAAGGACTTTGCAAAAGCCAATAAGGACCAATGTTGGGTGAATTCTATCGAAGAAGAATTGAATAAAATAGAGAAAAATGGAACCTATGACCTTGTGCCATGACCAAAGGAAAAAAATGTGATTGGGACTAAGTGGGTATTAAAAACCAAAATTGATGAATTTGGATAAATTATCATAAACAAGGAAAGACTTTTAGGTGAGGCCTATGCATAAGTTTAAGGAATTTATTTCAAAGAAACCTTTTCTCCCATTTCAATATTATAAGAATAAGAATGTTTTTGGCATTTTTTTGTTCTAAAGGATGGAAAATTGTATCATATGGATGTTAAATCAGCCTTTCCAAATGGATATTTAAAGGAATAATTATACATTGAATGAACAAAAGGTTTTGAATTCTTCAAAAAGAAATATTATATGTGAAAATTGAAGAAATCTCTTTGTGTTAAAACAATCTCCAAGAGCTTGGTATGCTAGGCTAGACTACTATCCTCAGCAACAAGGTTTCAAAAGAGTGGTTTCTTACAACAATCTTTACATAAAAATGGAAGAGGACACATTATTAATTACACCTGTATATGTGGATTATCTCATTTTTGGAAGCAATAACGATGATACGAGTCATGGATTTTCTCAAGAAATGTCAAAGGAGTTTTACATGTTAATTATTAGAGAAATGTCCTTCTTCATTGGACTACAAGATTCTCAAACTAACAAAGGAATATCCATTTCCCAGATCAAATACCTCAAGGAGATGCTCAAGAAATTTGGAAAGGAAGAATGTGCTCTTGTTAATACCCCTGTGATTATCAGATGTAAGTTAAGTAAGGATGATGAATCTCTTAAGGTCAATTTAACTCTTTATAGGTCTATGATTGGTAGTTTTTTATACTTGATAGTTTCAATATCAAACATTATGCAGGTAGTAAGAATGATTGCAAGATTTAAATCATCACCAAAGGAATCACATATGCAAGTAATAAAGAGGGTATTTTATTACTTAAAGAGAACACTAAAATTTTCTCTTTGTTATCCTAAGAGTACGTATTTCACATTGATTGTGTACGCATATGTTGATTAGGAAAGTATGATTTATGACAGAAAAAGCACTAGTGGGAATGCATTTTTTTGAAGAGATTTCCATGTGTCTTGATCAAATAGAAATAAAACACCAATGTCTCTTTCTATAGTTGAAGATAAATACATAGAAACAACAAATTATTGTACCCAAGTTCTATGTATGAAACAAACCTTGCGGGACATCAAAGAGGAATATGATCAGCCATTTTTTTTTCTATGACAACACTAGTGCAATCAATATCTCAAGAATTCTTTTCGTGAACTTTAAAAAAGGCACATTCCAATCAAGCATCATTTCCTCAAAGAAAAAGTCTCCAAGAAAAATGTCAAGAAGGAAATATTTGGAACTAACAAATAGATTATTGAGATCTTTACCAAACATCTTGCAAAGAAACCTTTGAATATATCAAGTAGAATTTGGGTGTGATATCTCCTTTATCTTAGTAAATAAAGAAAAAACTCAAAGGGAGCACCCTTTGCTATTGATGTCAAAGGGGGAGAGAATGTAAACATGGGGAGCATCTGACAAGACGTATGGAAAAAATATAGAAAGAGGGAGAATTTTTCGAAAAGATTATATAAAACTATCTTCATCAATAATAAAGGGGGAGATGGTTGAAAACATGATTATTATTGATGTCAAAGGTTTTCCAAATTAAAAAGAAATATACATAGTCAAATAGCATATTTCAAAACCTTTACAACAATATATGGCAAACCTTCTAACTCCTCACAGTTAAAGATTTTTTTTTTTTTCAATATTCACTATACATTCTTCTAGTTGCTTAAATAAATTTAGCCTATGGAAAAGTCATCCTAGATAGCAGAAATGGGGGCCATACCCTAGACCATAAATTCACTATACAAAAGGCATGAGAAGGAGAATTTCTACTCACTCACTCAAGCATTTATTCTGATTTTAGGATTGGAAAGGAGCAGGTCTGAGGTTCATGCCTCATGAACCAGTAAAAAGTGAAGTGAAGTTGAACAATAGAATTTTTCTATGTTAGGGTCTTTGGCATAATTTTTGGAAAGGGTTTTAGTTTTTTTTTTAAGGCATGTTGAAGACCTAATTTTATGGAGCTTGAGTTTTTCTCCATTGAGGCCTATTGATGCTAAGTTCAGCCTTGTTGAAGGCCAAGTTTTGTTGAGGTTGATATCTATTGAGGAGGTTGATTCCTACTATTAAGGAGGGTAAGTATTATTAAATAAAATTTTAGTTTTGTTGGAGGTCAGGATTTTTCTAAAGGCCAAGTTCTAGACTGGTTTGGTTACAAGCTTCTAGGAGGGTAAAAATCCTTTTGAAATAGTTTCTAGCCCTAAAATGTCTCTTAAAAGGTAAACAACTACAAGTTGGTACTTATGGAGGACTTGTGTCTTCATTTTATTGATGGGTTGGAGCCTATAATTTTTTAAGTTGGTGCTTATAGAGGATTGGTGTCCTCACAAGTGGTTGTAATAAATTGAACATTGTTTAAAAAAAAATCAAGTGTTTCTTCTTCAAATTTGTATTTTCACTTTAATCTCTTCGTTGATGCATTATGTTGATGATTCATTATGTGATGGTATTTTATTTTGGTGAAGAACCCAATTCCATCATTACTACCACCAAGGTCTAATCAAGTGATCTTGAAGAACCCAATTCCATCATTACTACCACCAAGGTCTAATCCAGTGAGCTTCAATCTCTCCAATATCATGGGTGGATACCATGGTTTACCAAAACCATGGGATTGGAAACCACCAAAAGTAGAAAAAAATTATTGACCATAGTGATTTGATGGAAAGGGCGAATAGCCATTAATTTCCATTTGAATCATGCAACCCTTGTATAAAGGTGGTATTCTAGGGGGAATACCCTTGAGCAGTCATACACTATATTTCATAGCTGGTTGGACTACCCATCCTTTTACTTTATAGAAGGTCCAAAAAATTTACATCCATGATACACTTTTGTTACAATACCTATGATTTTATTGTATATATAGGATTTTATCATAAAAAAAGATAGTTTCATCGTATTAAGTGTTACAAATAACATTATAGCTATAAAAAAATAAATCAACATGCTTACTAGAGCATACTCCTAGTGTTGGATAATCATGCATCGTGTACACACATATGCCATACAATGTAAAACAACTCTCTATTAGAATGGGTCTTGATACATCATATACATGTATCCCTTCCCATAATTACTTAAATTAGCTAATTAATGGTTGCAAGTAGCCATTGGAAATTATCTTCTTCCTAGGAATCTAAGAGCCAAGATAAGATGTTCATTCTTCATGGAAAAGAATTGGGGGGGGGGGGGGGGTTGTTTTTTACTGCCACTGGCCAAATAGAATAATTGGTGTTTTAGAGGGAATATGTGTTAAATCCATTTATGCTTATGTTCAATTGAAGGCTCAATACTTCATCCTTGAATTTATCTGACCATGATTCCTTTATATGCTTCATGTATATTGAATATTTTTGGATTCACATAACTTTTGGCTCACTTCTATGTGAGGCATGTTTCTTCTACAACTTAGATAATCATTTGCAATAAAAGAACCTTTGAATTCTTGCAATTATAGGCTTGTGCATCAATATGTTATGAGGTGGACCATGTTCCTTACTCTCTCTCTCTTTTTTTACTTGTCATACCCACATTTTGGACACATATCCTCGTCATCATATTCATCTTTATATAAATTATAATAATTAGGACCTTTGTGGTGTAATATGTACTCAGAAGCCAACTTTTCAGCATTTTCATGGCTTTTACATAGCTACCAGACAAGACATTATCACTCAGAACTACCTTATCTTTGAATAATCTATAGTTATTGGGAAACATAAATGTTAATTTTCATCAAGTATCCATAAAATCAACCATTTTCAATGTAAATTATGTGAGCTGATTTCTTAAAAAAATAGGGCATGTAATGATTAGTTACCTCAAAAGTTTTGAAAACGCATGAATCACATACCATAAATTACTTTCAAGTTGTAAACTAATTTTTTTCCCCTAATTAGGTATACCTTATTAGAACATGTCTAAAGAAATGGGTGGTGGAAACATATTTGAGGATTTCAAATAAGGTACATGTGATATCAACAAAATCCCCTAGTTCATTTTATTGGAACGCATGTTGCAACATTCCGTCCACAACAAAAATATATCATAAGATATCATCCATACAAACCTCTATATTATTGCTTCCATTCCCAGAATGTGAACAACCAATGTTATGTACAAGTTTGAATTGGTGATTTAGGACGCAGTGGAAGTTGAATAGGTGGATGATTCCTCTCCAAGATATGCTCATTTAATTTTTTTTCAATTTTTGACTTCGTAGTGGTGTGCAACAATAGATGCATGGTAGACAAGTCACTCATCATCAAATCCTAATTGTAAAAGTATTGAACATTACAACAATAATATTAGTATCACAATGTACCTAGTATGCTCAAAAATTTATTAGAAGCACATATTTTTTTCATAACAATACAAATGTTACAAGGGTGTCATAAGAGAGATCCAATTAATTGTGTAGTTCCATTGACTTAGGTTGGTTGTTGAAATATGACATGTTGTAATTAGTAAGATAAAGTAGTTATCCATTTTTTCCAAACAATTAATTGTGGTATCTTTTTCCTATAAGATTTTGTCGCGCCTTGGGACTATTAGAATATCATGTGCATCCAAAATAAATCTTATATATTGATCCTACAAAATTATATAAAAAAAATATTCAAATACACATGCAAAATAACATAAATTCAATTATATAAATCAATTATAAATAAAATCTAGACTTACTACAATCGGTAAGTGAGAACTTGAAAGACTTATAATGATATGAAATGAGTAGCAATTTGAAAAATTAGTAATTTGATACCATAACCATTATTTTCCATACATTTGAGTCAAACTCATTAATACTTCAATAAATTATCAAAAGAAAATATTACAATCACTAAACAATATAATTCAAACATAATTTCAATTGGCATATAAAAATTGGTCGGTGCATAAAATAATGCTTTAACACCCTAGTTATTCTTAATACAATGAATAGATTGGTGCATGTAGTAATGAAGTACACTAAAAAAATGTGTACTTCACACAATTTTAATTATGAACATTTGTAAGGTCCACACAATTTTAATTATGAAAGTTTGCATTTCTATTTTTTCTAATTTTTTTTATGTATACACATTGGTATGCTTTGTTTTGTAAAGCACATTGGAAAGGTTAGTTGAAAAAAAATACGTGGACTTTTAGATTCAATGCAAAATAATCCATTAAAAAATTGAGCGTATTTTTTTATTTTTTTAATGTGTGCTTATAAATAAAAATTAGTCCATATATTTTTCATTTTCCAAAATTTAGAAGGAAAATTATGAAAGACGGATCTACCAACCTTGCTTTGGAGGGGGTAATTTTTTTTTAAAAGATACTATTGTATATCATATACAAATTTGTAGAGGATAAATTTTAGGTATATATCACTTCATCCTATTGATCATCTCAAATAATTTGATTCTAAATATTATTATTTTTCGAAATGTGTGTTTATAAAAATAAAACCTTAATCTTTATGTTATTTATTTGTTAAAAGTTACAGTGGATTTTTCTACGAGAGAGATTTACCTAAAAGGACCACTTCAAGTATGTTACTTTAGCGCATTCTCATGGAAGCCCTAGATTCATTGTATCTTTGCCTCCTTTTTTGTGTTTCACGAGAAATGTTTTATAGGGATTTTTTACTTTTGTGAGATCTTTATATAATTATTTTATGTTATCATTATTTTGACATGGATTGTTTGGTGTCTATTGCAATGGGACTATTCATTGCATTGGGTGAAAAATCCTGTCGCTATTATTTTTAATTAAAAAAATGCGTTCTCAATTATTAGTATGCATGGAAAAATAATAGAAAATAAGTGCATTTTGTATGGATATGGAACCAATAACTACAACTTGTTTTAATGTCAAGAACATTTGTTTGCGCGTTCATTGGTGTGTTATAAGAATAATGAGACACTGATGCATCCTTTGTTTTAACAAGCATCGAATAAATATAGCAATGTACAAGAAAAGTATTTTTCAATTATACATATGTGTAATGCATTGATGCATAATTATTTATGAGGTGCATTGTGATATTTTTTTTAACGATATTTCATAATTTCTATATTTGATTAATTCTTCTTCTTCTTCCTCTTTTTTTTTTTTACATAAAATGGACAATACAAGTTCTAATAATAGAACTTATTGCATCAATGGAAACTCATCTCAACAAGAGAACAATATGATTTTTTAAATTTTTATTAAAAATTGCTACACTAAAATTATATATATATATATATATATATATATATATATATATATATATATATATATAATAGTTAATAGTTAATATGTGCAATTTAGAGAAAAAAATTGAAGAAATTTGATAAGATTATTCGCAATAGAATGGCAAAAGGTTGTAAAACCTTTATGGAAATGTTGTAAAGAGAGGAATTACTAGGATGATCAGAAGGCAATTAACATGAAGTTTTTTCACTTTTTTTACTAAAAATATTTTTTTTAACATTAATCATTGACATGTTTTAAACTCTTAATTTTGCATTTTTTAGTTTTGTAAAGAACAATAGTAAGGAAATTTAATGTTTTCCCAAAAATATAAAACTTATAAAGGATGTAAATGACAATGTGTTGATCCTTAGTTCATACAAAGTATTATTGGAAGATAACGAGAGGGTGAAACACTTTTTTTAAATTATGAAAGATATAATGGAAATAAAATGTACTATACATAGTTTCCACTTACAATATAAAAAAAATCCAGTTACTCTAAAGAACCAGATTGTAGTTAAACTACATGAAGCGACTCTAGAGAAATGGTTAATATTTTGAATAGTGAGACTTACAATACAGAAAAATTACACTATAAAAAAGAATCATTTGAATTGTATTACCACTAAACCTGTTTTTCTATAATATGTTCAAAAAATTCCTAAATTAGAAGTTTTTTTGCATATTTACTTCGATATCATCTTTTTTTAAATGTGTTTTTCATGTTTTAGAAAGATTATGTAAATTTCAAAAGAGAAGCAAGGGGAACAATAGTACATGCCATTATGGATGTCCAAAAAAGTGAACAAGGAGATGGTATAACAAATGAATATAGTTGCATCAATGAGAGCCCATCCCAACAACAATGTGCATTAGAGATATGTAATCATTGATATATTCTATTATTTACATTGAATTTAATTATCAAATGAAATGCTAGTTTTTAATTGTTCTTTTTCATAAAAGAAAACAAAAAGGAACCTATTCAACACATAAGATAGGGCAACAAAGAGTTGATTGAAAATTTTGTGAGTACTTACATTTTAACCCTTATTCAATGCTTCATATTTGCTGTCACCATTATATTTAAACAGTTTAGTTACACTCATCCATGGATGTCATATTCTAATAAGTGCTAATGTACAAAGAAGAGAAAATCGAAGAATTGATAAATGTTGAGTTAAGCATGGGTTTTGAGTATATGTTGAAGTATCAAGGGTTAATAATATAGTTTTTAAATAGCTATGTTATTTAATTTCCTTATTTTATAATTTATGGAAATATATACAAGAAAACTTTATATTAATTATATTTATGATTTTCGTGGCATATTAAATATGCAGGAAACAAAGTATGTAATAAAGCCACACAAATATATTTTGAAAGAAGGAATAAAGCATGGATTTAAAAGAAAGTGTGTTATTCATGAAACACCTACTATAGAATGATTTTAGATTTATGAAATCATGTATAGTATAATATATAAATTTAGATATACTTATTACACTTTATTTTATGCTTGTAGATGGAAAGGAAAGAGTTGGAACATCAAGCACAAGTCAATAAAAAAAACACTAAGTTAAGCAACCTTAGTACAATATTCTCTACAAGTGATGAATAAATCAGACATGCATACATTTGAGTGATGGCATTGATTCAAGTGATAAATGATAATTAATATAATTGAATGTTATTGCAAGTTGTATGTTTGGAATATTTATCTGTGAAAATTAGGGATTTTGTTTAATGTACTTAATATATTGTCCTAATTGCATGAAGGCATCTTACCAATAAATATAACAATTACATATTGAATACATTTTGATTATTGTCAACTTTTATGATGTTCCATTTTGTTTAATAATGAGTCTCTTATTCATATATAATAAATTTGGTTTCCAATATATTACATAATCCAATTTTGTAAAATATTGTTTTTCAAAATAATTAATAAATAAAATGATTTACATTGCTTTAAAAAACAAATGTGTAATCTGTTAGATGAGTAATGCATTAATACAATCATTAGATCAAAACATTGTAATTAAAATTTAAAAATAAAAAATATTATAACAATAATTAATTTTCAAATGATTAATTGAAATCTTGTTAAAAAAATCATTAAAATATATGCATATCAGTATGTTGTATTTTTTTTCAACTTACTAATTGCATAAAAATAGACAACGATATGTTTTTATAATTAGCATACTTTAGTGCCTATAATTATATCACCACATCAGTGCTACAATTGTGAAAAGCATTGTCACTTTAAAAAACAACATAGCGTTATATTTACCTTTTCAAAATATGAAAATATTTGTATGTGTATCAGATGCATCAGTGCTTAAAAAAAATTAACCACACCAATGCATTATAATTTTTCTTCTCAATAATTTTTCTATGCAATGGTTCTTATAATAAAATAACTATACTAGTGCTTTATAATTTTTCTACACGTCGATGATTACAACAAAATAACCATATTGATTCTTTATAATTTTCTACGACTAGTGCTTTAATTACAGTAATATGAGCAACGGGCGTTTCCATAGTCCCTGCCGAAATCAGGAAATGAAAACAATATGGATTCAATAGATATGCATTATAGCAAAGATGTAAGATGTGCTTTACATCTTAAGAATACTGCATCCTTTATTAAGAAGGTTGGAGGCCTGCAAATTCATGCAAAGTCATACCAGTTAATATATAAAATCAGTTAGCATATTAAATGTGTGTGAAAATATATACTATTTAGCCTCGTGTGATAATGTAACATAAATGCTCATATCTTTTGAAACCATTTTTGGTAATGATTAAAAAAATGATCAGTATGGAAACCAATAAAAAAAAAAAGGAAATATTTTAATAATATTCTTTTTGCTAATTTTGTATATTTTAACGACAGACTTTGTATATCTTAACGACACAATACTTTGCTCACTATATGTGTCCTTCAACTCCCAACTCCCTGTATCCCATTTTGTATTGATAATAATGTTCAATTTTAATCAGAAGAATATTATTAAGAAATACGCATAAGAATGAACCTGTTGAATTTTATGCATTTCATTTCAGAAAGGAGAACAATGTCAAATAATTTGAGTGCGTGGGCTTGTAAATGTATATTCCTCTAATATTTTTCCTAACTCCTTCCTACCACTTGCAAGAGGTCTAATACCAAAATTGTTTCGTGCATACATATCACACGTTTTTTATTCTAGGGTTTTAAACGAAGCATTTGTCCAGTTTCCTAATGGAACTCATTTATTGTTTTAGATTGAAACTTTTTATGTCAAAGGATCCATTTATTATCACGCAAATGAAGAACCTTCCTGACCATGAATCTTATTTTAAATTAAATAAGAATGAATTATATAGTTAAGAATTTTCACTTGAGCCATTTCAGCTCAAAGACGGGAGTACATGATGAGGGAGGTAACTATTTGCTTAATGTTTTGCACTGTCTTATCTTTTTGAGTAGCATATCATATCAAGGAGGATCTTTCCTTCTTTCACATTATGTTTTGTTGTACTTATGGTCAATTCCAGCAATTATGATGGCCATCTTATTGGTGGATTGTGGGGGAAAGCCACAGGATTTTTGGTGTGCACCATTGGCACCAAGTTATGTTTTCATGATCTCATCTTGCAGGATGAATGTGGCAGCAAACAAGTGGCTGAAAGGACACTTGTTGTACTATATATTGAGGTAGGCCAATGATGCCCTGAATTTGTTCCATGTGTGGAGCTATGTTTCACCTCCTTGCTCTCACAAATTTATGCTTCCATATTCTGCTAGTGGAACGTTGGACATGGGAAGCACTAGTGGAGGAGTGGCACAAGAGTTGAGGATGTCCATAGGGAGTATGATTCCCCATACTTCTCACATTGCATGTTTCAAAAAAACAAGTGGGTCAGCCTTGATTTCCATGTTGCGTCTCTTGCTTTCAAATGGGAGGAGCCATTTGGAGAGCTTGAGCTTTTTGGTGAGGCACCCCATGGGTGTTGGATTTGATGGGATGGCTTGGGTCTCTTTTGAAGATCATTATGTTTCAGCCATATATCAGTAGCAGCCCCACATGTATCATAAGGGAGGAGAAACACATTGGGAGGATGTGTTCCTTCGGGGAGAAGACCTCCAGAATTTTTGCAGTGCATACCCTAAGGGGAGTATGGAAGAGGATATGGTCACCATGAAAAAAGGTTTGTTTCTCCATGAGGTGAACCATATGATTGGTTGGATACCATATGATGATGACTTCCAACTCATCACATATGAGATGATTTGGGCCAGCTTGATTTACAGTGCTAAGGGAGAGATCCTTGGAGATATAAACTTCATCTTGCCACTTGAGGGACACACTAGTGTAGCCCAAGTTCATATTTCACTCCACACTCACCATAAACGAAGAAGAGGACAGCGTGTGGTAGGCCATGAAGCCTACCATGATCAGATTTCCAGTCCATCCATTCTACATGAGCCCAAGATGGGGGATGATTTCCCGGAGTTGCCTAGTTGGAAGGTGACTCGTTTTTTGTGGTTGATTGCTTGGGGATGGAGGATACACATGGGGAGGATGTCTCCCAACATATTTCAGACTCCATACCTTGGGAGGACCTCTAGACAACACTTTTCCACTCTCTTGAGCACCTCACTTTCTCATGATGATAGCTTGATAGCTAATTTACATGCTGAGGAGAGGCATTGAGGGAGCTTTATTGATATGATAGCATCCTATTTATTGGAGGAGACCATCATAAATGGGTGTTGCATGAGAGGAGGAGAAGAATCAGTCTACCCTTACACTTGCTTGAGGACAAGCAATCTTTGGGAGGGGAGGACTGTAGTGTTCAAAAATTTTCAATAAGTTAATTGGAACATTAATTTCGCCTTCCTTTTTATAAAATGAATAAAATGGGTAAGGGAGCCCATGAAGAAGCATAATAAACACTCCAAATGTGCAAAGGGGTCACTTAAGTGGCTTATTTATTATCTCCTAGTGTGAAAAGGGGAAAATACAAGAAGACTAGGCCCAATTTGACCAAGTCAAACAAAGCCGCATGGAGTGAGTGAGTCACGATGTGGGACAACACAGTTTTAGTGGGAATAATATTATTGGATGAGAGAAACCCTAATGGGTTGGGTCCATGACAAGGAAGCCTCCTCTTGGCATGAAAGAGGGAAGGAGATCCATTGCTCATTAGGTTGAAGAATTCGATTTTGCTCTCTCCAATTGTTCAACTGAGATAGCTTGTGGTGCTTAGCACAAGGGAGATTTTTGTTTAGAAGTTCCCTCTCCTTCACTGGAAAGATTTGGAGGAACTGTTCTTCATTCTCCTCACATCCAGGCTTGAGGCCAAGGTGACCATCTCCAGCTACAACGTTTTCCAACTTGGCAGAAACATTGAGTTGCTGGGGTTGCATTGAGGAATTCATCATCACCCATTTCTGGAGCTTGTTTTGCACAGGAGGAGCTCATTATTTCTCTGGGAGATCAGTGAGGAAGACCCCAAAGCCTTATTGGAGATTTTTGCATTGGGCCATACATTTCGTCTCATCGCCAGCGCTGTCTCTTCCTCATATTGCGTTATGTTCAGAGGACCCTTGCAAGAGGGATTCACACTATGGATTGGAGGGTGTAATCTTCAGTGAAGGGAGCAACCTTTCACTTTGGAGATCAGTGGAGGAGGTTTCCACATTTGTTGCATCATTCCCATCCTTCTACCTTTTGTATTGTATTTGAGTTGCTATTGCTACCCAGCAACTCTGGCATTTTTCCATTTTGTGTATTTTGGCCAATCCCCTCGAGGATTGTGGTAGTATTGTTTTTTGGGGTTGAGATCTTGCTCCCTTATCTTATTTGAGCCCATTATTGCTATATCATTGTCTTTATATTAGTTTCCAGTAATTCCTCACTATAGACTCCGTAGTCATAGCTGTTGTTGGGTTGTGTAGCTGTGTACTTTCATTGTTGCATGTACATTTGACTTGGGGCTGATTTGGCCTAACTTGAGAGGTCTTTCCTCAAGTTATTGTATATATATTTTCTACTACACATAATATAAAGGCTACGCACTCTTCTTGATCCATATGTATTGATATTTCACTGCTGCTACTTCTAGAAGTTATGTATTGCTGTAGCGCTTTCCTTTTAGCATTGTTTGGGAGATACAAGTTTGGAGGATCTGAATAAACTTCTTAAGGTTATTTATTTGAGCTCGTCTTCTGAAAGAGTAATGTATGAAGGGTGAAAAAAGGGATCCAAGTCTTGGTTCAGTTTATTTTTGCATTGGCTTCCTTATACAGCGTCCTTGAGGACCATTTTCCCGAAAATTCCAAAAAGGAATATTACAAATAATGAGATAGATCTAAAAATGCACTGAGAAAATCTTACCAACTAATCCGTAAAATCCTTTCTATTAATTATTCCACTATTTTCTTCATTCTCCATTATTTTCCTTCATTTTCCTCCTCACATGAAACTTGTGACCTTTCACCTTCCTTTTCTCCTATTTTCCATTATTTTCATAAATAAAATTCCAATTAATGCCTCATGTCTTTCAAAATACTTTTCCATTTCCTTTGCCAATTTCCTTTAGCCATAATAACTAAAATAAACACCCACTAGGATTTTTTTCCCACCATTAAGCTTGGAATACGTGTCCCATTAACCGTGGTCTTATACATTTTTTACATGGATTTTTACCAAGGTTGTTATAGCACCCTCCCCATTGGGGAAACACCGTCCTCAGTGTTCAATGACACCTAAACACTAGCGACCTGCTGAAAATAAAAAATATTGCCTATAGAGGTTTATAACATAGCTCGTTGCAGTATTTAAAATGAATAACCTGATCAAAAGAAAAAATAATCATGTCAATAATAGCATGCACTGGAGCTATATAAAACAACTCATTATAATATTTACAATAACAAACACATTTTCTCCAACTAGAAAATAATCATACTTTCTATGGAGCTTTATAAATCTAGATTGATACAATATTTACAATAATATACACATATACACACATACATATTTTCTCAACCAGAAAATAGAAGGATATGATGCCCATATCAGGAACAATGGAACCAAGGGGCTCACACCTTCACCCTCAAAGTAATACCAGGATTCACCTCCTTCCCAAGAAGTCCAGAATCTGCTACCAAAGTCAAATCTGCATCCAATGTCAAGTGCCACAACCTTGTGCCACTTGTCCTCTCAGTGAACACTTACGGGCTCATTATTCCAGGCCACACCCCCAAAATGCATTTGATTCCATATGGAAATGATAATGACCAAAGAAAATTCATGTCGGTCCTTCACTTCTCTACTACACAGTCCCTTGGGAAATCTGGTCACCCCCTTCCGTGTAGTGACACACCGTCCAAGTTCCGCTGGCACCCCCATCCTGGGCAGTCCATCCCTTGGAAAGGCTTCCTCGCATCGAATGGTCAAGCAACCAAGGCATATATTTGCATCAAAACCATCATACCAGTCATGGAAATCTCATGGAAATCAATGGAAATTATCGGGTTCCAGTGTCTCATAATGGCCCTTCTCTTGAAGTGCTTTACCAACATACTGTTGCAACTTCCAATTCCTTTTGCTGACACTGCTAGTTCTTGTAGTCAGTTCCAATCACCTAACCAGTAATTTCCATGTTTTCTTGTACCAAGCACATAATCCACATTAGACTCAAAACAAATAGAAATAAACTCAAATCATACCTCATTGGTGGCTCGTCAATAAGGTACACTTGCAATTTTTTTCAATTCCTATCACAACAAGTCAAACCAATTGTTTGATAAAATCTTCATGTATAAACATATCACATCTAGTTAGATCAAAACCCAACCATCATACATTAAAATAATGAAGCACATGAAATAACCATAAACCAAAATCATAAATCACATGTAGCCATCATAAGTCAGAATCATTGATCATATGCATAACAAGACTGAAATAAAATACCGATACTTATCGTTCATCGGTCCTTACATATACATTTGTTCTTTTTGTACACATACCCGATTGGATGCCACACCTGGCAAGCACCCAATGTATTTTCTTCTCTTCAATCACATACACATACACATAGTGTGTATCTGATTCAGGAGGATCTCCAAGTACAGGTGAATTTAAATTTACTCAAAAATAAAAGTGGTTAAAATGTGGAAAAATTAGTACAAGGTTGAAGTGCTTATCGCCCTGATTCCAACGGACTGAACAACACTCCAATCTGAGCTTGTATGGAGAAGTTAGAGAAATTCAAAGTTGTGGTAAAAGTTTGGCAATGCCCAGGTTTAAGTATCCTACAATTCCACCATCAACCGACAGGGAACCTAGCACTCGAGAAGTGGGCAAATTTGTTGAATGTTTAATTTTCCTAATAACCTCCATTTTTGAGAAGTTTTAAAAAGGGGCTATACTTATGAATAATATATATATATATAATGAACCCCACCACACACCATAACCATAGTCAAAATATTATAACTTGGGGGGGGGGGGGGGGGGGTTGTCACCCCCGCCACCCCTGGACTGTTATACATATGATATGGTGCAAATGGAGGTGGGGAGGCAGGCTACCACCAGTGGACCCGCCTACCCCTTTTAAAAAAAATTACCATTATATATTGCAAAAAACGGAGCCGACATAGATAACAGGACTGGCTGGGATCGAACCCGCCTGGCCCACGTGGACGACCTCCGAATGGGCAATCCCAAAAATATATTACCTACCAAAGAAAACTAAAAATACTGCTAAAATGGTTTGGGTCGGGTTTTGAACCAGCACCCTCTGCCTCCTCCACGCACTTTGCCTATGGGTGCTGCCAATGCACCACTGACCCCAACCTTGTACAATTTGCTGCAAAAATCATATAAGCCCTCATTTTCATAGTGTGTCGTAGGCAGAGAAGGGGGAGGAGAGTAACAACGAGTGGGACAGAGGGGTGGAACCATGCCCAGGGAATATTGAGGGAATTATAAATATTCCCTCAGCTGTAGAACTTGCAAGTGTTAGTTTGGGACAAATTTTATGTCGATTTTTCACCTCTCGGAAAGTTCAAGAACTCAACGGTGATGTTCGTTTCTACATCAAGGCTCTTCATTTTTCCTCAATTTTCCAGATTGGAGGTATAAGGGTGCTTTATGTAATTTTACTTGCACTTCTTCTTCTTCTTGCCACTTAATGAATGAAGGCATCCCCACAGTTGAGCAGGGCCCAAAGACATAGTCCAAATTGTATGAACTTTGTAATCAAATTTTTGGTGTCTTGATCTCATGCATGCTATGTTCTCTTTTCTCTTCATCTTATGTTTTATTTTTCATATTTTTAAGTGCTCTATTATATGTAACTTTTTAACGCATATATAAGCAAAATATCTTGGATCAAGTGGCATCAGAGCAAGTCTTTGTTGATGTGAATTGCATGTGTACATGCTAACGAGAAACAAGCTTCAAAGAGGAGAATGAAAGCTTAATTCTGTTGATTCTGAAGCAGGACATGCACCATGAAGAAGAAACATTGCAGATGAGGAAGCTCATTAGGAAGAAAAGCGAAATTACCGCAAGGCATTCTACAACATGGCAAAGAAAGTAGACAACATGTTTGCAGAGTATGAGAAGACCGTCAAGCCCGAGAAGAAATATGCAGATGATCACCGATCTGTAAATCATGAAGATGGTGGAGAAGCACCAGCTCCCTCTCCATCTTCCACTGATATCTCCTCTTCATCTTCTTATCATTCTCATAAGTGTCATAGGCATACATCTAGGAAGACTTTCCTTAAACTATATGTAAAGTTTGACTTGCCTATGTATACTAGAGAATGTAATGTAGAAAATCTCAACAATTGGATTAGACAAATTGAGGTCTATTGTCGAATTCAACAGATAAAAAATGATGAGGCAGATATCCAGTTGGAATCCCTTCAACTGGGTGACACCGCTCCCATTTGGTGGGAGAGAAAATAGCATGGCAACAAAAATATCGGTAACCTTCTCTCCTCATGGTCAAATTTTATTTATGTAATGAAAAATAAATATTACCCATTGGGCGATAAGCAAAAGGAATTAATGGAATGGCAACACCTAAAGCAAGGCAAAGGAAAAAATGTGGAAAAATTCATTGAAGAATTTAGAAAACAAGCATTGAACTTAGAAATTCCATTAGATTCACCAGAGATTGTCACTACGTATATCAATTATTTACATGGTTACATAAGGAATTCATTATTATTTTTTGGGCCTGCTACTATCGACGAGGCCAGTGTGAAGGCCATGCATCTTGAAAGCATGGGGGTGCATGAAAAAAATGACCACCCAAAAAGAACCGCAATGGCCAAGAGTAGAGGAGAAAATCCCTCTTGTACACATTGTGAGAAAGATGGACACGACATAGATAACTGTTGGAAACTGCACCCTGAGCTGAGACCTAAGAGGGATGATAGAAAGGAGAGGAAGAAGAGATTTTCCACCATGCAACGAGATCAGAATTCTAAATTAGAGGAAGATGAGAAGACCACGACTATTGTATTTACATGAGGAAAACCAATTGACTTGGGATCATATTTCGGTGACGAAAAGAGGACTGTAGTTCTTGGAATTATATTAGATAGACCCATCGATTTGGGTTCAGATTCAGGCGATGAAACAAAAATTTCAATAGATAGTGTACCAAGAAAATGTTGCCCAATTCAATGTGGCTCTAGGAAATTCAGGAGATAAATCAAAGCATTCAAGAAGATAATCCTTAGCTAAGGAGACTCCTACAGGAAGCAGAAAAGGATAAACAAAGGTTGCTATGCCAGTTGCAAGCTAAGGACAAGGCCTGGGAAAAGTTACAACATAACCACCTCGAGGTAAAAAGTGATTCTTCAATTGCATATTCTATTCATGATGATGGGTTTGCTGATTTTGAAAAGAATACTACAGGTATTGGATCCAAACCGTTAAGGAAAATGGGGTATCAGGGAAAGGGCCTCGGCATTGATAACCAGGGAATCATAAACCCCATCAAAGTAGAAGAATTACCCCGTCATGCAGGACTTAGGTATGTCAGGAAGGAGGTTGGGGAATGCTCCAAGAAAGCCAGTGAACCAGCAACGACAGATGATGAGAGCATCTCATCACATTCCAGTGAAAATGAGGGATCCATGAACACTTATCCAAGGCAAATCAGGAGGAAGCATTCCAAGACGATCCAGAAATTTTGGAAGAGGAACAATCATTGAAACAAGGATCAAGACCAAAAATATGCATGTAAAACCCTCCAGGCCCAAAATTCACCCATGAAGAATCGAGTCATCGAAATTATCCTACAAGAAAATCCGCCACAAGAAGATGACCCATTTACTTTATTAAGTAAAAAATGGTTTTTTTAGAGGTAGTAGATCGTTATGGCCACTGTTTGTAAATCATGCGTTGTAAGTGAATGTAAAAGTGATGATGCTTTTCCCGTCACTTCAAAATGAAATGATGATGCTTTGGAATTTTCTTATGAGTAGTTAAGGTATTGGTTTTTATTATGTAATCCTTGACCAATGAGTGTGTGCTATAAACTCTTGGCAAGTAAGTAGTTGTTGAGTCATGTGTGGTTTGTACATGATTGCAAATGATGTACTAGATTTGCATGCAAGAAATTAAGAGTGTGGTTTGGTGAGGACACAAGAAGTTTGTCGGATGTGTTGATGCTTTTGCTAGTCCAAAATCTCCCCAGTGGGGAGGATTGATCCAGGAGGATCTCTGAGTATATGTCACCTTAAATTTTCTCCAAAATCAAAGTGATTAGAATGTGGAAAACTCAGTACCAGGTTGAATTGCTCATAGCTTTGATTACAACGGCGCGAACAACACTCCAATACTAGTATGTATGGAGAAGTTAGAGCAAGGCAAAGTTGTAGTCAAAGTTGGGCAATGGTAAGGTTTAAGTATCCTACAATTCCACCATCAACCGACATGGAACCTAGCACCAGAGAAGGGGGTTAATTCATTGTATGTTTAATTTTCCTAATCACCTCCATTTTCGAGAATTTTTAAAAAGGGACTATAGTTATGAATAAAACAAAAAGAAAATATAAATTAAGGTGGGAGGCCATGAACCCTACCACCTAGCATAACCATAGTCAAAATATTATGAGGGGGAAGGTGGGGAGGGACGGGGGGGGAGTTGGGTTGTCACCCCCGCCACCCCTGGACCATTATACATATGATATTGTGTGAATGGAGGTTGGGAGGTAGGTTGCCAATAGAAAACCCGCATACCTCTTTTAAAAAAACTTATCGTTATATATTTCAAACAACGGAGGCGGCACAGATAACGGGACTGATGGGGGTCTAACTCACCCGACCCACGTGACTGTCCCTCAAACGGGCAATCCCCAAAATATATTACCATAAAAAAAAAACCACAATGACTACTAAAATGGGTTGGGTTAGGTTTTTAACTCACACCCTTTTCCCTCTCCGCGCACTCCGCCTGTGGGTGCTGCTAAACCACCACTAGACCTAACCTTGTACAATCTACTACAAAACTCATATAAACACTAATTTTCATAGTGTTCCATAGAAATAGCAGGGAGTCAAATGGAACCACGAGCGGGCCAGAGGGGAGAAACCATTCCCAGAGAATATTGAGGGCATCCTAAAGTTTCATTGGGGTGTGGAACTTTCCAGTGTCAGTTTAGAACAAATTTTATGTCAATTTTATACCTCTCAGCGATAGGAACTCAATGGTGATGTCCGTTTCTGCATCAGGTCTCTTCGTTTTCCACCATTTTCCAGATTGGAGGTATAAGGGTGCTTTATGTAATTTTACTTATACTTCTTCTTCTTCTTCTTTCCACTTAATGAATGAAGGCCTCCCCACTATTAAGCAGGGCCTGGAGACGTAGTCCAAATTGGATGAACTCCATAATCAAATTTTTGGTGTCTTGATCTCATGCATGCTATGTTCTCTTTTCTCTTCATCTTATGTTCTTATGTTTCATATTTTTACGTAATTTGTTATATGTAATTATTTAATGCATATATAAGTAGAAGAGAGTTGGATCAAGCGGTATCAGAGCAGGTCGTTGTTGATGCTAACTGCATGAGTACATGCTAATGAGAAACAAGATTCAAAGAGGCAAAGGAAAGCTTAATTCATGTGATTCCGAAGTAGGATGTGAACCACAAAGAAGAGACATGGAATATGAGGAACCTCGTTCGAAAGAAGAGCGGAATTATCGTAAGGAATTCTACAACATGGTAGAGAAAATATACAAACTGTTTGCAAAGTATGAGAAGACCATCAAGCCCGAGAAGAAAGAGGCAGATGATCATGGATCAGTAAATCATGGAGATGGTGGAGAAGATCCCCCTCCCTCTGCATCTTCTAGTGATAGTTCATATTCTTCTTCTCATCATTCTCACAAACATCATAGGAATACATCTAAGAAGCCTTTCCTTAAAATAGATGTAAATTTTGACTTTCATATGTATACTAGAGAATGTAATGTGGAAAATCTCAACAATTGAATTAGACAGATTGAGGCCTACTGCCACATTAAATAGATCAAGAAGAGAGTTGCCACCATGAAAAAGGATCAAAAGTATGAATCAGAAGAAGATGAGAATATCACGGCTGTGGAAGACCAATTGACTTGGGATAAAATTCCGGTGAAGAAAGGAGGATTGTAGCTCTTGGAATCGCAACAGATGGACCCATCGGTTTGGGTTTATATTCGAGAAATGAAACAAAAAATTTAATAGATAGGGTAACGAATATGAAAATTTCACCCAATGCAGCATGGCTCCAATAACTTGAGGAGATCAATCAAATAATTCAAGTAGAGAATACTAAGATAAGGAGACTCCTACAAGAAGTAGGAAAGGAGAAACAAAGGTTGCTATGCTAGTTGCAAGCTAAGGACGAGGCCTTGGAAAAGCTACAGCATAACCACATTGAGGTAAAAGGTGATTCTTCGATTTCATATTCTTTTCATGATGATGGTTTTGTTGATTTTGGAAAACATACTACAAGTATCGAATCCAAAATGTTAAAGAAAATGGGGTATCATGGAAAGGGCCTCAGCATTAGTAAACAGGCAATCATAAACCCCATCAAAGTAGAAGAATTATCTTTTCATGCTGGACTTGGGTGAGGTTGGGGAATGATCCAAGACAACCAAAAACCCATCAACGATATATGAGGATAGCACCTCATCACAATCCAACGACAGTGAGGGATCCATGAATACTTATCAAAGGCACATCGGGAGGAAGCATTCCAAGACGATCCAGAAAGTCTAGAAGAGGAAGAATCACTGCAACAAGGATGAGCACTAGAAATCTGCATGTCAAGCCATTTAGGCCCAAAATTCACCCATGAATAATCTAGTGATCGAAAATATACCACAAGAAAATCTGCCACAGGAAGGTGACCCATTTACTTTATTAATTAAAAAATGGTTTTTTTAGAGATTACAGCTTGATATGGCCACTGTTTGTAAATCATGTGTGTTGCAAGTAAATGTAAAATTGATGATGTGTTTCCCATTTCTTTACACAATGATGATTTTTTTTCCTTTTCTTATTAGTTGAGGTATTGGCTTTTATTATGTAATCCTTGACCAATGAGTGTGTGCTATAAACTCTTGGAAATTAAGGGGTTGTTGAGTCATGCGTAGATTGTACATGATTGCAAATGGTGTACCAGATTTTTGTGAAGTTGAAAGTGTGGTTTGGCGAGGACACAAGAAATGTGTTGGATGTGTTGATGCTTTTTGTGGTCCAAAATCTCCTTAATGGGGAGGATTGATCAAGGAGAATCTCTGAGTACATGTGAATTTAAATTTACTCCAAAATAAAAGTGGTTAGAATGTGGAAAGCTCAGTACCAGGTTGAAGTGATTTTCACCTTGATTCCAATGGCGCGAATGACACTCCAATATGATCATGTATGGAGAATTTTGATCAAGTCAAAGTTGGGAAATGGTGAGGTTTAAGTATCCTACAATTCCACTGTCAACTTGTAGGGAAACTAGCATCCGAGAAGTGGGTGAATTTGTTTTATGCTTAATTTTCCTAATGACCTCCATTTTTGAGAAGTTTTAAAAAGGGGCTATAGTTATGAATAAAACAAAAAGAATTATAAATTAAGGTGGTAGTCCATCAACCCCGCCACCCACCATAACCATAGTCAAAATATCATAAGGGCAGGGGGGGGAGCTATCACCCCTGCCACCTCCAAACTGTTATACATAAGATCTGGTGTGAATGGAGGTGGGGAGGCAAGCCACCACCAGCAGACTGGCCTACCCCTTTTAAAAAAACTTATCGTTATATATTTCAAACAACAGAGGCAGCACGGGTAAAGAGATCAGCAGGGCTCGAACCCACCCAGCCCACGTGGCTGGCCCCCGAACGGGTGGTCCCAAAAATATAATACCAACCAAAACAAAATACAACGACTACTAAAATGGGTCGAGTCAGGTTTTGAACCCGTACCCTCCACCTCCTCCAAGCACTCCGATGTTAGGTACTGCCAATGCACCTTTGACCCCAACCTTGTACAATTCGTCATAAAACTCATATAAACCCTCATTTTCACTTTGCGCCATAGGCAGAGTAGGGAGCGGAGCATAACCATGAGCGGGCTAGAGGGACGAAACCATGCCCAGGGAATATTAAGGGAATCAAAAAGATTCCATGGGGTGAAGAACTTACCAATGTCAGTTTGGGACAAATTCTAAGTCGATTTTACACCTCTCGGCAACACGAACTCAACGGTGATGTCCATTTCTACATTAGGGCTCTCTATTTTTCTTCCATTTTCCAGATTGGAGGTGTAAGGATGCTTTATGTAATTTTACTTTTACTTCTTCTTCTTCTTGCCACTTAATGAATGAGGGCCTCCCCACTATTGAGCAGGGCCCAGAGACGTATTCCAAATTGGACGAACTCTGTAATAAAATTTTTGGTGTCTTGATCTCATGCATGCTATGCTATCTTTTCTCTTCTTCTTATGTTCATATGTTTCATAGTTTTAAGTGCTCTGTTATATGTAATTATTTAATGCATCTATATGAAAAAGATCTTGGAACAGTGTTACCGATGAAATAGGTAACCTCAATGTTACCTACTTTTTGAAATATCAAGAAAAACACCTGATTTTGAAAAAGTGGCGATGCAGAATCAAGAAAAAAAAATTTGAGCATGTTTTTGGCACTTTAATTTTTTTTCATTTTGTTTTTTTTTTTAATAATTTTTTTTTTTTTTTAAAGTGGTGTTTTTTATGTCAATTTTGAATAGTGGTGGTGTATCATCACCAACGTTTTTTTTATAGCATTGATTTTGACACTATAAATTTTTTAATGTCTTCTTCTTCTGTGAGATGTTTATTTTTAAGTGCATTTATGTACTTGTGTTTTAAAAATAAAAAAATATTTTTTTTAAATAAAAACTTGTAATGATATCTTCACTTTTTCACATACATAAAAGATGGAAAAAGGGTCAATATTCTAAAGTTTATATTTTCTACATGTTTATGTATTGTTAAATAAATTTTCAATGCACATCAAAAAATTATCGCTAAAAAACCAATATTTTGAACCATATGACAAAAAAATACAATTTTTCAATATAAATACAATGCAAAAAATACACTTTTACAAAGTTTTTGTTGAAAAAAACATGTTAAATAAACTAATTTTTTTGGAGAATTTTAACAAAAAAACTTAAGAAAACAACATTTTTATTGAATTTTATGTCAAAAAATAATAGCAATCACATGTTTTTTGCAAAAAAAAGGGGTTGTTCTCATAAAATATCAAAGTCTAAACATTACAAGTAAAGCTGATTAGTAGTTCTAAGAAATAAGCTTTGTTTGCAAGCATAACTTAAACATCATCAACAATATCAACTAATAAATCCTCAACATCATCTAGAACAGAATTGATGGCTTCTTCCGCAGCATTTGCTTCTTCATTTTGATCATCGTCGTCTTCTAATGGATCTTTCATGTCAGCAAATCTTCCAAAGTGTCCCTTTCCAATCATTCCATATAATGGTGGTTGAGGTTTCTTTGCTTTTTTTTCCACACGCGATTCATTAAAATCTCCTTTCCTCAAACCAACTTCTTGCTTCGCATCTGGAAGGAATTTAAGAGCGTTAATTCTTTGTTGAATAAATTTGCATTGAACTGGCTCTTTCTCAATGGCAATGCAATTTCTTCCTTTTTGTAGGCAACATGCTAGTGTTGTACCTAATCATCAAGCACAAAAAAAATAAGTAAGAAAATTAGTATGGAGACATAAAAAGTAAAAAAGACAATATTTAAATTTAAATTTGTATATTAAAACTTACCTGAACCTGAGAATAAATCCAAAACCCATTCTCCTTCATTTGAAAATAGATCTATAAGATAGTTAATCAATGCTTGTGGTTTTTTATAAATGTTAACTATATCTCCTTTTGCATCTTTATCCTCATATGTTAGTTTTCTTACCACTGCATCATAAACCAATACTTGACTATGACTCTTCCCATCTACTCAATTCATAATAATATGCTTATAGCTATCCTCTTTTGTCCAACATTCAACATGGATGAACTCACAATAATTTATAATAGGTTGATCTTCGGAAGAAACAATATTTGACTTTTGCCTCTTACATAACATAGTAAAAGTTCAATTAAATTTTACATGAATAAAAAATTTTAGAAGGAATCAAACATACAATTTCAAAATCTTACCATGTAAGTTGCATCCTTGAGTTTGATTTACCCTTGAAGCTTGTTAATAACATTGGAAACTGTGTGTCTGAATGAAATGTCACAAATCGCCAAAGTGGTGATGTTGTCACTTCTTGAAAACCCGTAACCACTTTACTAAAAGCTTGATAAGTATATAGTTCTCTATCATATTCAATGTCTGGGAAATTGAAACCATGAGGAATATCTGCAATAACTAGGCCATATTCCCTTTTAGGTATTAGTGATGCAATGTCTTCACAGTCACCTTGTATTATTTTATATTGGACACTGTCGAGCCCATTCCAAATGTAATGATTAAGAGTAGGATCTAGTTCAACATTCATAAGACGCTTCCTTCTCATGTTCTCCATCTTAATTTTTTCAATAAGGCTTTTGAAAGTATCTGGTACTCCATTTCCATCCTTCTTCGACATCTTTAATGACATAAAAATATATATATAGATATATGTATAAGTAATAAAATAAAAATAGTTAAAATATGAATAAAATAAATTTATAAATCAACATACCTTATTGAATGCAATATAAAACTCTTTTAGTGTTGATGTAGAACTTGCTTCTAGGTAGTTGCGTACAACATCATCCAAACTGTCTTCATTCGACATTTTAACCATGTGTTTTTATTTTTCATAAAAAAATTTTGACTGAATAAATCAAGTTAAAAACGTTAATATATTGACATGTATAACAAATTCTACCAACATCATTATGTTTTATTTAAAATAAAATTATAATGAAATAAATAATTCAAGAAACTTACTTTTGAAATTCTGCACACATTTCTTCCATTGATAATTCACCCGACTTCACACGGGCTAATACTGATTTGACTAATTTATCATCCTTCACACCTTGCATTGTTCTCCAAGGTGTAATAGTCATATCCTCTGGAAGCTGCTTCATTTAAGGACCCCCCTTATTGTTGGTACATATTGTGGGTTTACTCTTTTTAACTTTCTGATTTTTTATGGAAATATTCTCCCATCGATCAAAAATGTCATCAATCAAATCCCATACCTCCCCAGTTCTAAATGCCAACTGAAAAATGTTATCTGTGCCTCTGAAGAGATTTGTATTCAATTTTCCATCTTTTGCTTTTTTCATCAATTTGATAACCTGTTTCCATTAAACATTCCTTTCGAAATGCTACACTAACTTCTGTCTTATCCCCACGACATTTTTCTATGAATTCATTATGAATAAATCTGACCCTTTGGATGAAATTCATTTTCATTCTGTACTCATTATCTGCATTATGATCCCATGCCAATAACTTTGATTCCATTTATGTTAAGCCAGCGTAAATGATGCATTTCACTGTTTGAAAAAGATAGTTATTGGGATATTCTGCAATCAATTGTCTTTTAGCCTCTATTGAATGGTTTCCTCCAATTACATAATATTTATAATCAAAACATTTTGCCTTTTCAAATGCTTGTTTGTTGGGAACCTGACATGGATCGACAAGAACCACATAATCCACCACATGCGCATATAGATTTAACCTGAACAATGTTTTCAGATTATGTACATGTAGGTGATGGGCCTTTCTAATTTGATATTGAGATTGTCCTTCATCTGAGCCATAAAATTGGTTAACATGAAGCTCAAATGTTTGGCCACCAAGAATTAATTTATTCTTCCTCAACTCTTGTCGAATAGCATTTTGTTTTGTTTTAATAATGCCATCCTCTAACTCAACACCTGGTGTTATGATTTCTCTGCTTCCGTAAGAGCTTTGAATTTTTTCTTCACTGCTGCTCACGACCTTTACAGGTTCACCAATATTTGATTTCCTAGTCTTATTGGATAACATATCAGTTTCTTTATAAACAGGCGCTCCTTCATGAGGTACAAGAGAAAGATCTTTGGAAATTTTTCTTTTTGGTGTCTGATCTGTTTTCTTCTTTTGCACAATAGTTCTCATCTCCTCCTCACTAATTCTATCATAATTTTCTATTTCATGTTCGACACCTTCAAAAGAAACATGTTTAATTTTACTAGATTGACCCACCTTAGTGAAACTTGGTTGATCCCCTCTTTGTACTGTTGCAGTGTCACAAGCTATTGCTCTTTGCTTCAATCTCCTTTCCTCTGTTTTGTCTTTGTGGAAAGTTTTGATCACATCCATAACATTTGGCACCAACATATAAATACCATCAAACATGTTTGAAAGACTCGGAACAAAATCCTATGAAACAAAATAAAACATGTCAATGATCAATAATTTATAAAAAAATGAATCATCCTTACAATAATGCATAGAGGAAATAAAAATAACCATACTTACAATGTTATTTGCAATGTTGTTTGCTATTTCTTCAGAAAATTTTGAAGTTATTTCATCTGTGTCGTACTTGACGATTGATAGACGATATCTAACCTTCTCACGTTTTTGAGCCTCCCTTACAAGAACATAAATAGTGTTTGTATTCGGGACCATACATATGTCTCGTACTCTGCCCATCACCTCATATTGCTCATTTAAGTCAATCATACCACAAATCAGATAGATGTGTATATCAACCTCCGTTTCATTGTCTTCAAGATACCATGAGAAATCGGTTTTATCTATTTCCTTGGCGTTCTTCCAATCAGAAATAACCTTTAATGAACCTGGTGCCCCACTTGCTTGACTTTTATTAGTGTGTGCAACAATATTCTTATTGCGTCCAATAGTGTCCATAGTGCGTTCAGCTGCAACTTTAGATTTGGGAGTTGTATCCATAGTGCGTCGAGCTGCAGCTGTAGATTTGGGAGCTGCTACCCTAGGTGCAGAAACATTCACAGAAATCTTTTTTGATGCCATTTTCCTGATATATATATATATATATATATATATATATATTAGTTAATGGAAAAATATTGCGAATAAAATAAATTTAATAAACAAAATTTATTTCTAAAACTAAATAGTTTGAAATTAAAGCAGTAAAATTAACTATAAAAATTTTCATTTAAAAACAAAATATTATAAATCATATGTATATATATCTATATAATATGTTTTGAATATATTTTATAAAAAATTTAAAAATGTGTTTAAATTGTATAAAATAATTTAAAAAAAATAAACTAGTATTTTCAAACTTCAGTTTTTGTTTAATATTTAAAAAAAAACAAAAAAGTTACTAACTATTTATAACAAATGTTATAATATTATATATTTTTTTATTTTTTTAATTGTATTGTTATATAGTTTTTTTTAATTAATTTATTATATTGTTATATTAAAACAAATGTTTTTCTTTTAATTTATTATATTGTATTTTTTTTTTTAATTATATAATGTTTAAAAACAAATCGTAATTGTTGTTTAATGACTTTATATATATATATATATATATATATATATATATATATATATATATTGGGTTATATTTTGAAATTTTTAACAATTATTATTTAACAATGTTTTTATTATATTATATAACAATTTTTATTTTTATTTTTATACATAACAATGTTTTTATGAACTTTTAATTGTTTTATTAAAACAAATTATTTCAAAAAAAAATTAAAGAACAAAATAAAATTTAAAAAAATCAAAATTAAAAAATGTTTTGTTAAAATAAATTATTAAAAATAAATAAATAAATAAATAAATTTTAAAAAGAAAATAAAAAAATAAAAATAAAAAAACCAAAATAAAAAAAAGTTTTGTTAAAAAAAAATAAAAAATAAAAATTTAAAAAAAAAATAAAAATGAATAGCAAGGCCCGCCCATTGGGCACCGGGGGCCGGCCGGGCGGCGCCACGGGGGCGGCCCAGCCTGCCTCCCGGCCCCACCTGGGCCGAGAGGCGGGCTGGGCCACTCCCGTGGCGCCGCTCGGCTGGCCCCCCATGCCCATCGGGCGGGCGAATCGGCCCTCGGCCCAGGCGGGACCATGAGGCGGGCTGGGCCGCCCCTGTGACGCTGCCTGGCCGGCCTTTGGCGCCCATCGGGCGGGCGAATCGGCCCTCGGCCCAGGCGGGGCCGTGAGGCGGGCTGGGCCGCCCCCGTGGTGCCACTCGGCCGGCCCCCGGCGCCCATAGAACGGGCCTTGGCACGTTTGTTTTTTTTATTTTTTATTTTTTTATTTTTTTAAATTTTTATTTACTTTAAAATTTTTTTTTTTTAATTTTTTTTAATTTTTATTTTGTTTTTTAATTTTTTTTTAATTTCGATTTTTAATTTTTTTTTTTTTATAATATAATTATTAAAACATTATCTATTAATTAAAAGAAAATGTTAAAAATATCAAAATATAACAAATTAAAAAAAAATTATTAAATCACAATTATGTTTGGTTTCTAAACATCATATAATTAAAAAAAAAACAATATAATAAATAAAATAAAATAAAAACATTTGTTTTAATATAACAATATAATAAATTAAAAAAAAAAAAAACTATATCACAATACAATTATAATATATATATATATATATATATATATATATATATATATATATATATATAAAGAAAAAAAAATTAAAGATTTAAAATTAAAAAGAATAAAACGAAGATTTAAAATTAAAAAAATAAAATAAAATAGAATATAAAATAAAAAAATTCTCAAATAAAAAAAAAAAAATTTAAATAATGAAATCACTGATATATTTATGATAAAAAAAAAAACAAATAAAAAATGTTATAATATTACTTTTTTTTTTTTATGTGCATGGTCGTTTTATGGATTTTTCTGTCTAACTGAACCTATAAGTCTTAGAAAGAAAAAAAAATCTAAATTTTTGTTCTTAAAACCCTAAAAAATTTAGTTTTTTTTGCATTTTCTTCACTAAAAAAATATAAAAAAATCAAGGTTTTTGAACCTAAAAACCTTAAAAAAGTAGTTTTTGAACACAAAAAAACTATAGAAAAACAGATTTTTCCCAAAATCATCTCTAAATTGACAGAATAGAAGGAAAACTAACCTTTGAAATGCAAGAAGCTATTGTCACCAATGCCAACACAACGCCTCCACAAAATTACGAATAGCAACACAATGCCTCCAATGCCAATGCAATGCCTTCACGAAGTTACCAATGCCAATGCAACACCTCCACAAAATTACCAATAGCGACACAAAGCTTCCAATGCCAATGCAATGCCTCCACGAAGTTACCAATGCCAACGCAACACCTCCAGAAATTTGCTGTAACAAATACCAGAAAACTTTATGTGATGTGATGAATAGAAAAAATCATTCCTTTTAAATATCGTATATTGTCTGATTGGTTTACTGTTTAATGAATGTGGGATTAAAATTTCAAATTTAAAATATTTACATTTAATTTATTATATTTCATACTATAGTTAAAATACTTATTATTTGCATGTAGTTATCATAATTAATATTTTATTTAATATTTACATGTACTAATGTTGAATAATATTTACATTTAGTTTATTATAGTTCATACTATAGTTAAAATACTTATTATTTGCATGTAGTTATCATAATTAATATTTTATTTAATATTTACATGTACTGAATGTTGAATAATTCAAATATAATCTCAGATTAAAAATTAAAATATGAAATACTTAAATGTAGTTAATTATATTTAATATTATAGATAAAATAGTTAATATTTGTATTTAGTTATCATAGTTAATATTTATATGTAATCAATGTTTAAAATCATGGGATTAAATTTTAAAATCTAAAATATGTACATGTAGCTAATTATAGTTTAAATAGTTAATATTTACATCATGTTATTTTTGTAAATATTTGCATGTAGTCAATCTTAAACCATTCAAATAAGAAAATTATTTTAGTTTCGAAGACATGCATGAAAGGAATATTTTGTGGATATTTTGAATAGAAAGTATGGTGAAATATTTGAAGACCAACAATGTATTAATAAATTTTGAAATATATTTTAGATGAATATAACGTAAGTTTAAAATAAAAAATTTAAAATATTTACATGTAGTCATTATAGTTAAAATAGTTAAAGTTTTTCGCGAATTTTTTTTGAGGGAATTTTTGGAGGGAAATTTTTTCGCGAATTTTTTTGGAGGGAAGATGTGGAGGGAAATTTTCAGTCTTTAAGCTATATATTGTAAGTGGAAGAGGAATTTGTATCATTCAACCTATTCTTGTTGGAAGCCATGGTTTCTTCTGATAACGAAGTTTTATTTCTAGAACATCAACATCTTCGTCATGCAACAACTCTATTCAGAGTGATGAATATAACGAGAGTTCGTTCACCATGAATAGAGAGTCAAAAAATTGAGCGCCAGTTATACCACTTACTCTTAATCCTAAGGATTATGAAAGCAACAGTGATGAAGGGCATGATGAAGAAATTCCAGAGTCAAAAGTTTCACTTCGTCCTAATCCCAAGGATTATGAGGACATCATTGATGAAAAGGGAGATGAAGAATATCCACTTCAGCTTAATCCTAAGGATTATATGAGAACAACAAATGAAGAGTGGAATGAAGAATCTGTAGAGTCAAAATATCCACTCTGTCCTAATCCTGAGGAGTATGCCAGCAGCACTGATGAAAAGGGGGATGTAAAATTTCCAGAGTTAAAATATCAAATTCGTCTTAATCGTAAGGATTATGTGAGCACCACTGATGAAGAGGGGAATGATAATGTTTCAGAGTCAAAACATCCACTTCGTCCCAATCCTAAGGATTATGCCACATTCAATCGATGAAGAGGAAATGAAAATTTACACAGCATCAAATTTCCCCCACTAGTTCCTTAACCTAAGGAGATTGCGACGTGATAATCGATGAAGAGGGGGACTAAAAAATCTTGAGTCGAATTCCACTTCTGCCTTAATCCCAAGTGATTATGTCAAAGACCATGTATGAAGAGGCCAGAGGGGGAATGAAGAATTTGCAAAGTCAAAATATGCACTTCGTCCTAATCCTAAGGATTATGTCAGCACCACTGAGGAAGAGGGGAATGAAGAATTTGCAGCGTCAAAATATCCAATTCGTCCTATTCCTAAGGATTATGCCAGCACCACTGATGAAGACGGGGATGAATTTCCAAAGTTAAAATTTTCACTTCATCCTAATCATAACGATTATAATTTAACCACTGATGAAGGGGGGGATGAAGAATTTCCAATAAATATAGATTCAAGGCATTCACTTATTCCCAATCCTAAGGACTATGAGAGCTTTAGTGAGGAAGGGGAGCGGCAGGGTGAAGAAATTCTAGTGAATACAAATTCAAAGCTTCCACTTATGCCTAATCCCAAGGATTATGAGAGCGCCACTGAGGAAGGGGAGGATGAAGAGTTTCTTGCAAATGATAATTTTAAAGGCACAGATCTGAATATTGCATTTTCTCCAAGTGACAAAAGTGTCGATGATTCTTGTGAAATGTTTTCTTCAACTGATGATGGTAAAGAAAATTTTCCATGCAATGATGTTGATGAATTTCTTAACTATGTTGAGGATGATGATAGGGGGGATAATATTCCTTCTAATGGTGATGAAACTACTTTTACAAAGGATGATGGAATGATGAAGCCGTTGCAAGCAAATATTGCAACTAGGAGTAGGAGTAGACCTTTTCATATCAATCCAAGGCATTCCAGTTATACAAGGGCAAGGACAAAATATCTCACGACAAAAAGTTCTGTCATTCATTTTATTTCAAGTGCATGTTGTCGAAGGGATTGCTTGAAAAATATGGATTTCAACTTTTCTTTGCAGAAAAGGAAAACATATATGTCAATGAATAAAAGCATGTAAAATTAATATTTAGTGGGTTGCATGCAATCTACACTAGCAGGTTATGATTATCATATTGGGAATGTATTGCTTTGCAGAAAGGCATTCAAAATGTTGTATTCAATTGGTAATTGTCGTTTGTCAAGAATCCAGGATAGATTGGAAAAGGATCCCACATATTATTCAGAAGCACGTCATAAACGGGAGGTGGGGCCGTTTGCAAATACTGCTAAGACATGGATGAAAGACTTCTTTTCAAATCATGGAGAGTGTATTCCAAATAAAGACACAATACATATTCCAGATAATTTCTCGAGACGAGAAATATTCATGTTATACAAAGATTATGCAAAATCTGTTGAAGGAATTGGTAATTTTATTACATATTCTTATTTTACAAGGATATGGAAAACTGAATTCAACAATGTTCGTATTCCTAAGAAGACAAGGATGGGGATTTGCAGCACATGTGCTTCTCTTAAAGAAAAAAGAGATAAATGTCAAGGGGCAGAAAGAGGTATGTGTTCAAAACATTTTTTTTTTAAATTTGATACTTATCAACTATGAAAATATATTTATTCATATGTTTCTTTTATTTTATGTACAGATTCTGTTGTCAAAGAACTTCAAGACCATCGCAATTAGTAAACAAGTGAAAGGAAAAAGTTGTATAAACATTGAAAGAAGTGTTATGATCATCCAAATAAATATCTGGGATTGATAATTGATGGTATGGACCAAAAGAAAACACTTCTTCCACATTTTGTCCGCACGCCAAAAAAATTACAGGAGGAAAATTTCATTCGGTTTCACTTGGTTGGTTGTATGGTATTTAATGGAAGATGTTTCCAAGAGTTTCTTCACAACTCCAAATATTCACAATGATGCAAATCTGACCATAACTATAATCCATGATGTGGTTACTCATTGGTCTGGGATTCTTCCTGAAGTTTTGTATTTACAATTAGACAACACAAGTCGTGAGAACAAAAATCAATTTCTTTTTGGGTATCTAAACATGCTTGTTGAATTGGGGATTTTTAAAAAGATAAAGGTTGGTTTCCTTCTTGTTGGGCATACTCATGATCATATTGATCAAATGTTCAGTCGTTTTTCAGTAACATTGAGGAGGAAAGGTGTTGGGAGCCTGCCATCATTAATTGAATGTATTAAGAAATCATTAATTGAATGTATTAATTGAATGTATTAATTGAATGTATTAAGAAATCATACATTCGAGAGCTTGTTTTTCATGTGTTGGAAGAAACTATTGACATGCGAAGGTTTATTTTTGGATCGCATGGTGAGGACAAATGCATTGAAAAACTTAACGACATTAGCTTCCAGCATCAATTTCGTATCAAAAAAATTGATGGGATAACACTTATATGGGGCAAGAAGTATTCAACTATTGAAGAATGGGGACCATCATCAGGTTTAGCATTTTTGAAGTTCATTCCAGAGCGTCCAATGTTTTCATCAAAGATATTGTTATGACAGTCAGTTTTCGAACTCCATAATGCACGAAGGCAGAAGAGAGAGATAAATTATTTTGAATGTCTAGAGGAAATTAAAATATGTATTAGAGATACATATGAATACTTCGATGTTGCTGATTCAGTTTGGTGGGAGTCTTTTTTCAGTAATCAAAGTGATATGATTTCAAGATCAGTAAATGAGGATACGCTTTTGAAGACTCCTTTTTTTTGCCACAAAATATGTCAAATGAACATGAACATCAAGAAACACACAATGTTGAACAACAACAGCCTCAAGCTATTATTAATTTCCCACAGGTAGAGGAAAGAGAAATCTATATTGGTTCTAGAAGATCACGTGCACAACGTGAAGCCATGGAAGACCTTTACAGGGGTTCTGTGCAGGATCTTAAGGAGGGTTGCATGATAGTAGTGTTAGCAGATGAAGAGCCACTTGGCTATCCATTCTCGATTGCCAAGGTTATAAAGGTCATTAATGAAAATGAAGAGATTACAGCTGTTGATGTACATTGGTATGCTACAAGTACCCACCCTTTCAATGGTGTGTACAAGCCAGAGATGGTAGTGGAAAAAAGAATTGGCAGAAAGAGAAAAAGAAAGGGCACAAATATAAATCGTCACCGCACAAATGTCTTAAAATTGGAGGATGTTGACATACTTGTGTATGACTTCAATTTGACAAAGAGAGGAAATCTTCGGTTGCAGACCATAAATATTTTGAAGAAATTGCTACCAGAACAATTACTGTTGAGATGGGACTCTGCAGAATGTAGACGTAGATCTACAAGACTTTTGAACTCTGAAATGGTGGGCATGCATGTTGACTCAGATGGAGCAATAGTTGATGAAAGAGAAGAATATGGATCATCTTCATCTGCATCGAGCCATTCATCTGAAGATGTAGATTATGATGGTGTGCCAGAACCTATGGCTGATTTTGAATAACTATCTAAGACACTTTTATGTAATAGATGTTTGCATGGTAACTTGAAATAAAATTTTGACTTCCATCTCATTTTTCATGAAGTTCTGAGACATTTCTATGTTTGTTGGATTATATGTTTTAATTATGAAGAATTCATTTCTTTAGAATATCGACAATGTAACAATGAATTACAAAAATAATTTATGTTATATTCAATGTACCAATGTTGAAATTTTAATTATAAGTAAAATAGGAAATAGAAACTAATGTTGATTTTTTAGATTATGCAGTGATATTACCATGATATTATGTTTTGTTACCATTTGGTATAAGATACTTTTAAAAGTTTTAATAATTATATGTGTCATTGAAACAGAACATTTTGTTTTGATGCTTGATTTTTAGGTTTTGGTTGAAATTATATTTAAATTTGTCTTATGCTAAGATTTGAAAAAAGATAAGTTTTTATTCTTTAAAATTAAAATTACTCTTACTTGTTTCTGTGCAATGATAATTTTTCATTTACTTGTTCATTTTTTTAAATTGTTAAGTCTTATATTTTCTCCATAATTTCATTGTTCAAGTATGTTGAACACTTAAGATTAAAAAACTTTAGATTTACCTTTATCTTTAAGGTTATGGTTGAAAATAATTACAAATTTGGGGTTGTTTAAAGTCAAGATATTTTATGTTTAACAACATGGATGAAAATTGTTCAAAATTATAAGCCCTTCGGACATGTATTTGTTTATCTTTAACATCATCTATCAAAAATGTTAGAAATTTACGATTTTAAAAAATGTCCTAATATGTTGTCTTTAATTCCATTGTTACAAGTGTCAAAATTATGACACAAATTTTTTTTTTTGTTATTCCAGCATCAACTGGTTTTGTTTTGAGGGTGTTTTTTCAATCCTTTTTTCAACAAACAATTTTGTTTTTAGCATAATTTTAGAAAATGTTGAAATTTGACCTTAAAAAAAAAACAAGTGCGTTCTGGAAGACACACTTTTTTTTTTGGGGGTGTTTTTTCATGTTTTTTTCAACAAACAATTTTGTTTTTTAGCATAATTTTAGAAAATGTTGAAATTTGACCTTAAAAAATGCTACTCGAAGACACATTTTTTTTTCATGTTTTTTGAGAGTTTTTGGGCTAGAGTTCCCGTTTTGAGGTCAGGTTACCTATTTCATCGGTAACAGTGTTTTGGATCAAGTTGTATTAGAAGAGGTGTTTGTTGATGTGAATTTCATGATTACATGCTAACCAAAAACAAGATTAAAAAAGGTGAAGGAAATATTAAGTCCTTAGATTTTGAAGCAGGACATGCACCACAAAGAAGAAACATGGCAGATCAGGAAGCTCTTTGGGAAGAAGAGCGAAATTACTGCAAGGCATTCTACAACATTGTAGAGAAAGTAGAAATTTTTTTTGCAGAGTATGAGAAGACCGTCAAGCTCGAGAATAAAGATGCAGATGATCACAGATCAGTAAATGATGGAGATGGTGGAGAAGAGAGCCCTCCCTGTCCATATTCTAGTGATCGTTCCTCTTCTTCTTCTCATCATTCTCACAGATGTCATAGACATACATCTAAGAAGCCTTTCTTTAAACTAGATGTAAAGTTTGAATTGCCTATGTATACTAGAGAATGTAATGCGGAAAATATGAAAAATTGGATTAGACAGAGTGAGTCTTGCTACCAAATTCAATAGATCAAGAAAGAAGAGGAAAATATCCAGTTGGCATCCCCTCGACTGCATGGCACTACTCTCATTTTGTGGGAGAGAAAATTGCAAGGCAGAAAAAATATAGGTAACCTTCTCTCCTCATGGTAAAATTTTATTGCTGCATTGAAAAATCACTTTTCCCATTGGGCTATAAGCAAAAGGAATTAATGGAATGAAAACACCTAAAGCAAGGCAAAGAATTTAAAACAAGCATTGAACTTAGACATTCCATTAGATTCACCAGAGATTGTAACTAAGTATATCAGTTCTTTACATGGTTACATAAGGCATTCATTATTATTGATTGAGCCTGCTACTATCGATGAGGCTAGTGTGAAGGCCATGCATCTTGAAAGCAGGGAGATGCATGAAAAAAATGACCACCCAAAAATAACCGCAACAACTAAAAGAAGAGGCGAAATGCCCTCATGTAGACATTGTGAAAAAGACAGACACAACGAAGAGAACTACTGGAAACTACACCCTGAGCTGAGACCTAAGAGGCATGAAAAAAAAGAGGGGTAGAAGAGAGATGCCACCATGAAACAAGATCAAATTTCTAAATCAGTGGAATATGAGAAGATCACAGATGTGGGAGTTTAATGAGGAAGAAAAATTGACTTGGGATAAGATTTTGGTGTCGAAAGGAGGTTTGCAGCTCTTGGAATTGCAACAAATGGACCCATCAATTTGGGTTTAGATTCGAGTGATGAAACAAAAATTTCAATAGATAGTGTACTAAATATTAAAACATCGCTGAATGTGGCGTGGCTCCAGGAACTTGAGGAGATCCATAAAGGAATTCAGGAAGTGAATACTAAGCTAAGGAGACTCCTGCAGGAAGTGGGAAAGGAGAAATAAAGGTTACTACGCGAGTTGCAAGCTAAGGACGAGGTCTTGGAAAAGCTGCAGCATAACCACATTGAGGTAAAAAGTAATTATTTGATTTCATATGCTTTTCATGATGATGGGTTCACTGATTTTGAAAAGCATACTATAGGTATCAAATCCAAACTGTTAAATAAAATGGGGTATCAGGGAAAGGGCCTCGGCATTAATAACGAGGGAATGATAAACCCCATCAAAGTAGAATAATTACCCCATCATACAGGACTTGGGTATGTTAGGAAAGAAGCTAGGGAATGCTCCAAGATAGCCAGCGATCCACCAACGACAGATGATGAGAGCACCTCATCACATTCTAGCGATAGTGAGGGATCCATGAACACTTATCAGACGCACATATGGAGGAAGCGTTCCAAGACGATCTAAAAATGATGGAAGAGGAAGAATCATTGCAACAAGGATGAACACCAGAAATATGAATGTCAAACCCTTCAGGCCCAAAAAGTACCCATGAAGAATCCAATCATCAAAAATATCCCACAAGAAAATCTGCCATGGGAAGATGACCTATTTACTTTATTAAGTAAAAAATGGTTTTTTAGAGGTAGTAGCTTGTTATGGCCAAAGTTTGTAAATCATGTGTTGCAAGTAAATGTAAAAGTGATGATGTGTTTCCCATTGCTTTGAAACGCAATGATGATTTTTTTGCCTTTTATTATGAATAGTTGAGGTATTAGGTTTTATTATGTAATACTTTAAAAATGAGTGTGTGCTATAAACTCTTGGCAAGTAAGGGGTTGTTGAGTCATGCATGGTTTGTACATGATTGCAAATGATGTACTAGATTTCCGTTCAGGTGATTGAAAGCATGGTTTGGTGTGGACACAAGAAGTGTGCCTGGGATGTGTTAATGATTTTGGTGGTCCAAAATCTTCTCAGTGGGGAGGATTGCTCCAGGAGGATCTTCGAGTACAAGTGACTTTAAATTTACTCCAAAATAAAAGTGGTTAGAATGTGGAAAACTCAGTACTAGGTTGAAGTGCTCGTTGGCCTGATTCCAACGATGTGAATGACACTCCAAATAGAGCCCATATGGAGAAGCTATAGAAAGTCAAATTTGCAGTCAAAGTTGGGCAATGGCCAGGTTTAAGTATCCTACAATTCCACTATCAACCTATAGGGAACCTAGCACCCAAGAAGCAGGTGAATTCGTTGGATTTTTAGTTTCCCTAATAACCTCCATTTTCAAGAAGTTTTAAAAAGGGGCTATAATTTTGAAAAAACAAAAATATATATAAATTAAGGTGGCGGGCCATCGACCCTGCCACCCACCATAACCATAGTCAAAATATTATAAAGGGGGGGGGGGGGGACGCTATCACCCTCGCCACCCTCATAATTTTATACATATGATATGGTGTGAATGCTGGTGGAGAGGCAGGCCACCACCAGTGGACCTTCATACCCCTTTTAAAAAAACTTACCATTATATATTGTAAACAACGAAGGCGACACATATAATGGGACCTGCAGGGGTCGAACCTGCATGACCCATGTGGACGGCCCCAGAACGAGCGGTCCCAAAAATATATTACCAACCAAAAAAAACTGCAATTACTGTTAAAATGGGTCGGGACGGGTTTTGAAACCGCACCCTCCGCCTCCTCCACACACTTCGCTAGTGGGTGTTGCCAATGCACCAGTGGCCCCATCCTTGTACAATCCACCGCAAAACCCATATAGACCCTCATTTTCACAGTGCGTAATAGGTAGAGCAGGGAGCGGAGCAGAACCATGAGTGGACTAGAGGGGAAGAACCATGTCCATGGAATACTAAGGGCATCAGAAAGATTCACTGGGGTGCAGAACTTGCTAGTGTCATTTTGGGACTAATTTTATGTCAATTTAACACCTCTCAATGACAAGCAATCAACAATGATGTTTTTTTATGCATTAGGGCTCTCCATTTTTTGGCCATTTTCCATATTGGAGGTATAATGGTGCTTTATGTAATTTTACTTGTACTTCCTCTTCTTCTTGCAACTTAATGAATGAAGGCCTCCCCACTGTTGAGAAAGGCCCGAAGACATTGTCCAAATTGGATGAACTCCGTAATAAAAAATTTGGTGTCTTGATCTCATGCATGTTATGTTCTCTTTTCTCTTCATATTACATGCTTATGTTTCATATTTTTAAGTGATTTGTTATATGTAATTCTTTAATGCATCTATACGCAAAAGATATTAGATCAAGTGGTATCAGAGTAGGTCTTTGTTGATGTGAATTGCATGAGTACATGATAACCAAAAACAAGCTTCAAAGAGGTGAAGAAAGTCTTAATTCCTTTGATTTTTAAGTAGGGCGTGGACCACGAAGAAGAAGCATGGCAGATGAGGAAGATTTTTGGGAAGAAGAGCAGAAATACCGCAAGGAATTCTACAACATGGCAGAGAAAATATACAAATTGTTTGCAGAATATGAGAATACCGTAAAGCCCGAGAAGAAGGATGTAGATGATCACTAATCAATAAATCATGGAGATGGTGGAGAAGATCCCCCTCCATATCCATCGTCTAGTGATATTTCCTCTTCTTATTCTCATCATTCTCACAAACGTCATAGGAATACATCTAAGAATCATTTCCGTAAACTAGATGTAAAGTTTGACTTGCCTACGTATATTGGAGAGTGTAATGCGGAAATGTTCAACAATTTGATTAGATAGATTGATCTCTAATTCCGGATTTAATAGATCAAGAAATACGAGGCAAATATCCAGTTGGCATTCCCTTGACTGGGTGGCACCACTCTCGTTTTGTGGGAGATAAAATTGGAAGGTAGCAAAAATCTAGGTAACCTTCTCTCCTCATGGTCAATTTTTATTTCTTGATTCAAAAATCAGTTTTACTCATTGGGCTAAAAGAAAAAGGAATTAATGGAATGGAAACACCTAAATCAAGGCAAATGCCAAAATGTGCGAAAATTCACTAAATAATTTAGAAAACAAGCATTGAACTTAGACATTCCATTATATTCACCAGAGATTGAAACTAAGAATATCAGTTCTTGACATGGTTACATAAGGAATTAATTATTTTTGTTTGAGCCTGTTATTATCGATGAGGCTAGTGTGAAGGTCATGCATCATGAAGGCAAGGGGATGCATGAACAAAGTGACCACAAAAAAAGAACTACAACAACTAAGAGAAGAGGAGCAAAGCCCTCTTGTACACATTGTGTGAAATAGGGGCACGACAAAGAGAACTGCTGGAAACCGCACCCTGAGCTGAGACCTAAGTCGAGGGATGCTAGAAAGGAGAGGCAGAAGATAGCTTCCACCATGCCACAAGATCAAAAGTCTAAATTAGAGGAAGATGAGAAGATCATGGCTATGAGAGTTGCATGAGGAATACCAATTGACTTGGGATCATATTCCGGTGACAAAATGAGGATTGCAGCTCTTGGAATCGCAATATATGGACCCATCTACTTGGGTTCAGATTTGGGCGATGAAAAAAAAAATTCAATAGATAGCGTACCAAAGATGAAAAGGTTTCCCAATGCGACGTGGCTCCAGGAACTTGAGGAGATCAATCAAAAAATTCAAGCAGAGAATATTGAGCTAAGGAGACTCCTACAGGAATAAGGAAAGGATAAACAAAGGTTTCTATGCCAGTTGCAAGCTAAGGACGAGGCCTTGGAAAAGCTACAACATAACCACCTTGAGGTAAAAAGTGATTCTTCTATTTCATATGCTTTTCATGATGATGGGTTCGCTTCTTTTGAAAAACATACTACAGTTATTGGATCCAAATTGTTAAATAAAATGGGGTATTAGGGAAAGGGCCTCGGCATTAATAATGAGGGAATCGTAAACACCATCAAATTAGAAGAATTACCCCGTCATGCAGGACTTGGGTATGTCAGGAAGGAGGTTGGGTAATGCTCCAAGGTAGCTAGCGACCCACGAACGATAGATTATGAGAGCACCTCATCACATTCTAGCAATAGTGAGGGATCCATGAACACTTATCAAAGGCACATCGGGTGGAAGCATTCCAAGGCGATCCGGAAAGTCTAGAAGAGGAAGAATCATTGCAACAAATATGAACACCAGAAATTTGCATGCCAAACCTCTCAAGCCCAAAAATCACCAATGAAGAATCCAATCATTGAAAATATCCCACAAGAAAATCTGCTACAAGAATATGACCCATTTACTTTATTAAGTAAAAAATGGCTTTTTAGAGGTAGTAGCTTGTTATGGGCACAATTTGTAAATCATGTGTTGCAAGTAAATGTAAAAGTGATGATTTGTTTCCCATCGCTTCGAAATGCAACGATGATGTTTTGGCCTTTCCTTATGAGTAGTTGAGGTATTGGTTTTTATTAGGTAATCCTTGACCAATCAGTGTGTGCTATAAACTCTTGACAAGTAAGGGGTTGTTGAGTCATGTGTGGTTTGTACATGATTGCAAATGATGTACCATATTTGCATGCATGCAATTTAAAGTGTGGTTTGGTGAGGACACAATAATTTTGATGGATGTGTTGATTCTTTTGGTGGTCCAAAAGCTCCTTCGTGGGGAGGGTTGATCCAAGGTGATCTTTGATTACATGTGACTTTAAATTTACTCCAAAATCAAAGTGGTTAGAATGTGGAAAACTCAGTACCAGGTTGTAGTGCTCATCACCCTGATTCCAACAATGTGAACAAAATTCCAATTCGAGCTCGTACAGAGAAGTTAGAGAAAGTCAAAGTTGTAGACAAATTTGGGCAATGGCCATATTTAAGTATCCTACGATTCCACCATCAACTGACAGGGAACCTACCACCCGAGAAGCGGGCGAATTCATTGGATGTTTAATTTTCCTAATAACCTCCATTTTTGAGAAGTTTTAAAAGGGGCTATATTTATGAATAAAACAATAAATATAAATAAATTAAGGTGGCAGGCCATCAACCCTGCCACCCACCATAACCATAGTCAAAATATTATAAAGGGTGGGGGGGGGGGGGGGGGAGGGTTGTAGCCCATGCCACTCCTAGATGGTTATACATATGATATGGTGTGAATGGAGGTGTGGAAGCAAGCTTCCACCAGTGGACCTGCTTACCCCCTTTAAAAGCACTTACCGGTATATATTGAAAACAATGGATGCAACACAGATAACGAGACCGGTAGGGGTCGAACCCACCCAACCCACATGGCTAGCCCCTGAACAGACAGTCCCCAAAATATATTACCAACCAAAATAAACTACAATGACTACTAAAACGGGTCGGGTCGGGTTTTGAACCCGCACCCTCCTCCTCCTCCATGCACTCTGCTAGTGGGTGCTACCAATGCACCATCGAACCCAACCTTGTACAATCTGTTGCAAAAATCATATAAGACCTCATTTTCATAGTGCGCCATAGGTAAAGGAGGGATTGGAGTGGAACCACGAGCGGGCCAGAGGGACAGAACCATGCCTAGGGAATATTGTGGACATCATAAAGATTCCCTAGGGTGTAGAACTTGCCAGTGTCAGTTTGGGACAAATTTTATGTCAAATTTACACCTCTCAATGACAAGAACTCAAATTTGATGTTCCTTTCTACATCAGGGCTCTCTATTTTTCAGCTATTTTCCATACTGGAGGTATAAGGGTGCTTTATGTAATTTTAATTGTACTTATTCTTCTTCTTGCCACTTAATGAATGAAGGCCTCCCCACTATTGAGCAAGGCTCGAAGACGTAGTCCAAATTGGACAAAATCCGTAATCAAATTTTTAGTGTCTTGATCTCATGCATGCTATGTTCTCTTTTCTCTTCGTCTTATGTACTTATGTGTTATAGTTTTAAGTGATTTGTTTTATGTAATTCTTCAATGCATCTATAAGCAAAATATCTTAGATCAATATCCCAACATGTACACCAACATAAAACATACAACATCATACAATATATACACCCACACTCAGTATACAATACAACATAATACACACACCCACATCTGGTGTACAACACAACACAATACATACACATACATCCGATGTACAACAAAACACACACATACATGTACATCTGGTGTACAATACATAGTACAACATGCCCGCAACAAAACATGTGTGACATGCACACAATACCACATGTATACCAGTACCATATGCACAACATGGACACAGTACCACCGGTACACAACACTACATGCACAACATGTGCACAACATCGTATGTGCATGAAACCACCAGTGCAACATGTACACCATGCCAAATGTACACCGCACCATCTGCACAATATGTAGAAAATATCACTTGTACACGAAACCACATCTGCATGACACCACATGTAGACAAAACCACATGCACTAAATGTACATGGTACCACCTGCATAAAGAACCACATGTACAACATGTACACAACACCATGCTTAAAATCATGCACACTACACCATATGTATAAAATGCACACAACACCATATGTACATAGAACTGCATATACAACATGTACATAACACCATCCGTACAGAGCACTGCATATCCAGCATGCACATAGCACCATATGTATACAACATTGTATATCCAATGTGCGCATAGTACAATATGTACACAACACTGCCTATCCAACACACACATAGCACAATGTATATCAAGCAATGCATATGCAATATACATACAACACCATATATACAACATCATATGTACAAAATGCTATACATGTTGCACGTACACATCACCATAGGCACAATTACTGAATATAAAACATGTGCAACATATACACAACAATATTACTTTACATCCATATACCACACATTCACCCCACAAGCAACCTTGCTTATAGCTTCTTTCCATTATCCATGCTTATTGTATCATGTTGTAGATCACAGTACTTTCATTTCGTTGATGTACCCCTCAGTATTACGTGTCCATAACATAAACATAGGCATAGTAAAAGCATATAATATCGATTCAATTCCACATAATACTGAACTCATAGATCTGTTAGGGCTACTCTTCCCACTGCATTCCTCATAAGACCAAGAACCTCTTCATGCAATTCACTTGCATAATAAATCATTCCTCCACAAGAATGATCCTTGAAAACCCTATTATACTGTGACATAGATAGATAGATACATACATATATATAATCATTAGAAAAATCCAATCATGATCCTATCAGGTAATGACATACATACACATATAAACATTAGAATTAAACACTCATGATCCATGATGACCCTGTCAAACACAACATGCATACATAGATACATATATGCATACATAAAAATAAACATAAATAAATCATGATCTCGTCAAACAATGGCATACATACATGCATATATACATACATATATAGACATTATCATAATCATGATCAAACTTCCTTTATTCATGCACAACATGCACAATTTTGAGAACAAAGGTTCCCAATATAGGAAAGGCATCTAACACCTCATATCCATTCACTTTACCTTTTGTGTTACCTTTCTCTCGAGTGTTCTACCACCATCCATTTACCTAAATGGACCCAACTAATCCAACTAGTTGTCATATTCTTACCTTTAACTTCCCTTACTCATGCACCGAGTTTCATCCATGTATTTCATTACCTGTTGGGTATTTCACAACGCTCCCTAAACTCCATCAACTTTCCTCTGTCCCAACTGATTCCTAAGACTTTCAAAACATAAAATACAAGGACAAGAACAAGAAAAAATGATAATAAATCCATTAAAATCAATAAAAAAAAGACACCGTAACGAAAGTGGCATAGTTATGCACCTGGCATAAACAAGACTACAAATCAAGCTCAAAAAATAACAAACTACCGAAAGCAATAGAATAACAACAAACACCATGAATCAATCCCCATGGTTCCCAACATTTCCAAAGGAAATATCAGCCTAAACCTTCTTCAATATTTCATGGAAATCTATTTACATGTAATCCCCTCCATCATACTTCCATAAACACATGACTATCAGTGCATAAATAAATATACAACATGTTATTTATCTTACCTTGTTGTGCCAAGTATGTTGACCTATAAATAAATGCACATGTCAATAATATGTACCAAACATCAAGACAACATATCCATCAATTCGAAATCAAATTTTACAAAGACTAATAACCATGTCATAGTACATAATCAACTCACATTCATTGATCATAATACATAATTATAGTGACTATCAACTACTTACAGTCAAGTACATATGAAATGTCTTAACACATACATTCTATTACAAATGTCTTAAAACAAGATCATTACTTCATGCAATCTTATAGAAACATGTTCATATCATGTGATTAATCAAACATTCAACAATAAATATATGACATAATAGACACAACACTCAAACACCAAATAGATTACATAATCAAACATTCAAGTACAAAATAGACGACATAAGAAAGCTCATACCTTTATGTATCTCAGGGGAGGCTATCTTGTATGCACAGTCAATCTAGTTAGCATGATATAACTTCATAACACATCAGATCAAACACAAATAAGATCATGATATCCATAAAAATAACTAACTAACATGTTCACATAATATGCTCATAAACATTTTTCATTCACGCATGCAATCATATTTTCACATTCAGTATAGACATAATACAAAACACTATCATAATTAGGTCGAATCATGCCAAAATTTCATAACCCTAACCATCATGTCACTAGCATGTAACAACAACAAGTTATATATCATGCTTATCACCAACATGTAACCTAATCATCAACTTAACTATCATAAAAAAACAATAAGTTAACCCATAGCATGCTCATCAAAAACATATAAGTTATCTACCATAAACAATAATAACAATGCATACCACCACAGGTTGCTATCATTCATGTCTATCCGACACATGTACATATAATCACACTAATCAACTATCATATATAATGTATGTAACCATAACATCAATAGAATGAAAGGAATATTCATAACCATAATGCATATGAATATGCCGATCAACTTGCATTTATCACATATGTAACCATAATAATAATAGAATGACAAACATATAAGTAACCCTAACGCTTACAACAATCATGAATCACATAAATGCATTCCAAACATACACACTTGTATGATGATTTTCTCTTACCCCACATTCCATTGTTGCAACTTCACTTTAATGATATTCATCTCCTACACTATCTCAACCAACAGGTTAGCAACATAACATACCAAATCCTCATGATGACCTAATTTCATACAATGACCGTATGCACAAAAAGCTTCACAAAACCAATGCAAACTTGACCATATGCGCCCACTTGACATGTATAACCCATCATGAATGATCAATGCATGCCCCACATATAGCATCACATATGAAAGAATACATGGGCAACACACAAGCATGACCAATATGTGACCTAGCATAAACAAGAGATGCATGTACAATGTGCAACAATATGTAAGCAAGTGTGCACGGAAAATAAAACATAACCATAACCATCCAAAGAGAACAAAAATAAAACACCATCCAAGGATAGTGCAACCATGCTCTGATACAACTTTGTAAGACCCTCTTCCCACATCTACCCAAGTAACCGACCAACTAGGGTAAACTTGTGACGAGATGCTACTATATGGGATTCAATCTCCTAGGTGACCTTAAGGAAGCGGAACTGATGGAAACAAAATGTACAAACCTTGTACATCATCAATGACACCCGCAGGAGCTAACCCAACCTTTCAGGCCTCTTACCCATGGGTCACATTGACCCCTTGGAGCCATAGTCATAGGAATAACACTTCATTTCAAGGGATAGGAGGCTATAGCCAAGGCATAAAACTACATGACAACAGCTAGGGCCCCAAATTATTAGTATGTGCCTACAGCTCTGGGATTTGAGTCACCTTTTCAGGCCTAGAGCCCAGGTCACTGCTTAGAACTTCATGAAAAATTAAGGGATGATAAATAATAATATGACAATGATACATAATAAATCACATCAACAAGAACTGATCTGGACCCCTCCTATCCATGAAAAGAATTTTGTCAAACATGTCACAGACATTGAATCTACAAGTGTGGACAACATATTTAAGCATAAGGGTCTAATAATTATATGAGAATCACTAAGAAGCATTTCTCCCTTACATCATTAGTTGAAATACAATGTACTTTACCATAGATACATTTTTCATTAATTTAAAAGAAAAAACATAGATAAAAGCATACATCATCACAGATAAAATACATGCATATAACCAGCATAATAACAACAAAAATATAGTGGATACAACAACAATAGAATCCACATAATAACCAGTACATTTTCATACTGAATACGAAATGAACGATATCTTCATTACTGAACGTAAAAACCAACCAGTGATGGAACTTCCACATTCCCCCTTAACATAGATTGTCTAAGCCAAATCTCTCTTCATCCAATTACCCTCGTGCCATATTCCAAGAATGAATGTGGGATCTCATAAAAAACTGATCCAGATTTATGCAGGAATGCAACAAAATAAATATATAACCATAAATACAAAGATACAATGGAAATAACACTTCATTTCATTAATATCAAAGAACTGAAATTTGCTTACAGACAGAATGGAAATAAACTAGCGAGGGTGCTAATAGCTATCTTTGAGAAGAGATGTGGCAGATACATGCCTCTTAACTGAGTTATAAAAGGCTCGAGGGCCTATTTATTATTTAGAAACAATGGAAAACCCTAAACATCCAAAACCCTAACCCTATGAGATGAAGCGCCAAAACTATGGGTCCCGTTTGGGTAAATTGGTGTTTCAACTTCCCAAGGATGTAACTTTGGCATACGATCTTCGTTCGACGCGCTCAATAGATCGTTAGACAGATCTATCCCAGGACTAAAAATTTTGATGAGAAACTTCAATATAAAACCTATGTAGCTCCCTTTTTTCCCAAAAAACATCATTTAGGGCCTCAAAATGGCCCCGGAAGTTTAGGACCCGAAAAAATGCTAAAAATAGTAAGTTGTGCCGAAACTGAAAAACTGAAAGAGAGAATGGTGGGGCCAAAGTGGAATAGGTGGGCGACCACCAATATTCACCTAGATCATTCCTCCCCCCTTAGGAAGAAATGGTCCCCATTGCGTTAAGTTCTTCCATGAGATGAGGAAACTTCTGCTGAACTTGGTCCCTGGTGAACCAATTTCCTTGGTGTAGGAGTTGGCCAGCTTTGACAACCCGATATAGTTGGATATTCTATTGGCGAGTGTTCTTGATTTTCATGTCCATGATACAATCTGTGGTGGCCTGTTCCATGCAGTCTAGGTTTAACTCTATTGGTGTGAGTTGTTTTGCAATTTCAGAGGTGTCCAGTAGAGGTAGGAAGTAAGGACGAAGGTTGTCCACATTGAATACTAGGTGTAGACCAAGGAATGGTGGAATAATAAGCTCGAAGTCATTATTCCCTATAGCCTTGGTGACGGTGTACGACCCGTATCGGAGCGGGCGAAGCTTGCGGTGGGGTCTAGTGATGCGCTCCCTCTGGAAATATAGCCACACTTTGTCGCCCACCTGGAAGTTGTGTGGCACCCGATGTTGATTAAGGCGTTGCTTGTACTTATCATTAGCTCTGTCCAATATGTCATGAACCTGTTGGCGGATGTGCTGAATGCGCTCGATGAAGCTATTTGCTTTGTCAACTTCAGACTAGACATGAGATGAATCAGCCTGAGGAGTCGCAAATGGCATGGCTACATCAATGGGACATAGTGGTCGGAATCCCAAACCCACATGAAAGGGGTTGTGGCCGATTGGGCTGTAGAGAGCCCAGTTATAACTATGTTTTACATAGGGGAGGCTCTCGTCCCATGTGCATGGATGCTTGGAATTGTACATGCACATAATGTGTACAATCATTCTGTTGACGACCTCTGTCTGGCCATCTGTTTTGGGATGGAAAGCTGTGGACTTGGTGAGCTTGGTGTCCAACATTGACTAGAGGCTGGACCAAAATGTGCTGAGGAACCTACTATCCTGATTTGATATGATAGACTATGGGATCCCAAAGTGCACCCACACTCATTCAAAGAAGAGTTTAGCAGTGGCTTATTTTGTGATATTCTTCTTGCAGACTGCCATAATGGCTATCTTCGAGACTCTATCGACAACCACGAAAACATAGTCATTTCCATGCTTAGTATAAGGTAGGCTCAACATGTAATCCATGGAGATGGATTCCCAAGGTCAAATAGGGGTAGGTAGTAGAGTATATAGGCCTTGCTTCTTGATGGTTGGTTTGGCAATGGCACAAGCAGTGTAGGATCTAATGTGCTTCTCGACATCCTTTCGAAGGTTTGGCCAATAGAAATACTTCTGCAGTATTGCTACAATTTTCTCGACCTCGAAATTCCTAGCGACTCGACTGTAGTGTGCTTCCCATATCATCTTGGCACGCTCGCTTGAAGGAACACAAAGGTGTCCTAGGTGACATAAAAGTGCACCTTGGAGGTGAAAATTTGGAACTTGCATACCCCCCAAGAGTGCCTTGTATGTGTGGCTGAATTCTAGGTCACTCCCATAGAGAAGTTACCAATCAGAAGTCTCATGCCCACAAGAGTTGAGAATGGTGGTGAGCACCACGATCAGTGGTCGGCTAAGATAGTCTACAACATTATTGGTGCTACTCTTATTGTACTTGATGTTCAAATGAAATTGTTGTAGATATGTGGACCACTTCTGATGGCGATCATTCTACAACTTCCCTTGTGTCTGTATGAACTACAGGGGCTGGTGGTCTGTGTGGATGATTTTTTCCTTCCCCAAAATGTAATGCTTCCATTGTCGAAAAGCTTTCACAATGGAATACATTTCTTTGTCATAAGTGGGATACTTGCGAACTGTGTCAGACAATGTCTCACTATGATATGCCACTAGATGTCCCTGTTGAGTAAGAACTGCCCCAATAGCATAGTCAGAGGCATCTGTCTCGATCTCAAATGGTTGTTGCAAGTCTGGTAATGCGAGCACTAGGGCAGAACAAAGCCAAATTTTCAATTTTGTAAACACCTTCTGTTGAGATTCCAACCAAAAGAATTTTTTTCTCGCTCCTCCCTTGGTGATTTGACTCAAGGGCCAAGTGATATGAGAGAATCCCAACATGAACCTACAATAGAAATTAGCAAGACCTAGAGAGCTACGAAGCTCTGTTATAGTGGTTGGGGCTGGCCAATCTCGAATGACTTGGATCTTGGTTGGATCCACATGCACTCCCATTTCATCAATAATGTATCCCAAATATTGAACCTGGGTCATGCCAAAAGTGCACTTCTCCATATTGGCACACAACTTGTGTTGCTGCAGTGTTTGGAGGACTTTTCGGATGTGGTGGAGGTGCTCTTCGCAAGTTTGGCTGAAGATCAGAATGTCATCCAAGTACACCACTACAAATGAGTTGGTGAATGGCCACAAGATGTCATCCATCAACCTCATGAAGGTTGTGGGAGCATTTGTCAACCCAGAAGGCATGACCAGCCATTTGAAAAGGCCTTCCTTGGCTTTGAAGGCAATCTTCCACACATTAGAGGGTTCAATTGGTACCTGGTGATACCCATACTTCAAGTCGATCTTGATAAAATATTTCGCCCCTTTGAGTTGGTCCAGAAGGTCATCAATCAGTGGGATTGGGTACCTATTTCGGACAGTGATCTTTTTCAGCGCTCGATAGTCAATAAGAAGTCTCCACATCCCATCCTTCTTCTGTACTAACATGATCGGGCTCCCACAGGGAAATGAACTTGGTTGGATGTGACCGTTCAGCAGTAGCTCCTAAATCTGCCTCTTGATTTCATCTTTCTCTAGAAAAAAGCACCAATAGATCGGTCCATTGGGTAGCGGTGCACTTAGGGTCAAATCAACCAAGTGCTTGACCTGACAGTGCAGAAGAACCCCTGTGGGTGAGGTGAAGATGTCCCTGTACTCCTCCACAACCTTGTCCATTTGTTGTTGTCGTGTAGAGGAGCCATGTCTGGAGGTTGTGGCCACAGTCTTCTTCTTGCCCTAGGGGTGGATCATCAGGAACATGAATTCGCTAGTTTTGGAAATGATCTTACTACATTCTTTGGAAGTAACCAAAGAGATAGCAGCAGGAGGTGGTACCTCTGGTATCCTGTACAACTTATTTCTGAAATTAAAAATAACATCATGAGGGTGAGACTCATACACAGCATGATGCTTCCACAAGTATGGTTGTCCTAATAATACATCAGAAACATCAATAGGAGCAACATCGCATAATACCTCATCTGTGAAGGGCTTGATGCTATAGGGAAGGCGACACTACTGGATAATGTGGAGATCTCATCCTTGGTGAAGCCACCCGATGGTGTATGGGTGTGGGTGAGCTATGGTCGGCAAGCCCAACCACTTCACGGCGTCTGCTGAAATGAGGTTCTTCTAGCTCCCATTGTCAACAATGAACTGTACCGAGGAGCCCTTTACCCACATCTGGGAGTGGAAGAGATGTTCCTTCTCCTCTGGATCTTCCAGTTCCTCCTTTTGGATCTTCGTAGTGGCAACAGTGGCGTTGGGCTCTGCATCAATAATATTTTTCCCTTTTTCATTCCCATTGTCAGGTTCTGATTCAGAGTTAGAGCATGCATCTAACTCAGAAGCCCTCATCTCGGCCACTAGCGACTGCTCGGCCTGACACTCACTTGTGTTGTGAGTGGAGATCTTATGGAACTCACACCACTTTCCCATGTCCTTCTTTGGCTTTGCGGTGTTGTTATTTTCTTGTGGCTTCGACAGGTTTTCTTGAGCCACCATGCCTTGGCTCTATCCTTTTTTCTATGGTTTGGGAGCACCTTTCCCTTGCTTTTGATTCGCAAATTCAAAGTCTTGCTTCTTCTATTTGAATTTATGCTCAATCTTGGCAGCATACTAGTATGCCATACCAAGAGAGGAGATGTCAAGGAACTCCATTTCCTCCCTAATGTATCTGTGCAAACAACTTTGATGCTTTAGCACCAGACATTTCTCTAAATATTTGATACCCAACTTTGTGTGTAGGGTATGGAACAAATTCATCAGCTCATGCAAATCTTGATCCCTTTGTTGTCTCAGCATGGTCCATTGTATGTACTTTTCCTCATAGCTCCCCATGGGATATGTTGACGGGAAAATTTGTCCGGCCAACAGTAGGGGATCTCCCCGATAGAAAGTCCCAATTAGACCTTAAACCGTTTGGAGTAGGGATCCCGTCCGGGGTGTGGGTCCGGCTACCACTTAAGATGACTTCCCTTCGGTCTCAAAAGAACCTGTTTGAACCTGTGGACATACACTTATTCACATGATACAGAATACAAGATTAATGTGTTAAACACGAATCAAACACTATGCGTAGCAAGATTATAGATAAAGCACGTAAACCTCAAGAGATGTCATTAGCAACACATCTTTTGTGGGGTAATGCTTATACGGTAGTCTGATCACAAAAGAAATAGTTCTTTATGATAAGATACCTCTCCACTTCCTGAAAGATGAAACGAAATGCTAACAAAATAGTTCATTAACATTCATTAATAGAACAGATAATAAAATGAACATCATTGATACAACACGGATAGCCATGACGCATAAACGATGACATGAATAGTGCAGCTTCATTAATCATAGGATATTCTAAAACTATACAAGAAATACGCAAAGTGTTCATACAGCAAAACACATCATAACCATAGGGTATTTTAACAAGACTCTATATTCATATGCTCAAGTGTAGAATCTTTCAATACAATTGCATGTAGCTCTTGAGTTTTCCCAAAAAAGAAAAGCCCCATTACAAGTTCCCGAAGGAAGTATTTATAATGCCAAAACTGTCCGTTGGGTTCCCTTGACTGTTCGCCTCCTTGACCGTTGGGTTACCTTGCGACCCACTCATTCTGCGACCTGGGTAGGTGATGCGACCTGCGACCTAGGTAGGAGACGCGACCTGCGACCTAGGTAGGAGATGCGACCTGCGACCTGTCCTGTTGGTGCGACTTGCGACCTGGCTTTACTTGTTGCTCAGGACTTGCTGCTGCCGGGCCGTGAAATATTAAGGTCAGGGACGACAATCTGTTGCTCCTTCAGGAAATCCTGCCATGTCCTGTATTCTACTGCTATGGGGGCAACCAGAGGTACCTCCTCCTTCAGCCTATGCACACATTCCAAAGCGTTTGGTACTAAAGTCTCTCTTTTCTGTCCGATCTGATTTGAAAGCGATGCAAGCTTGGTATAAATCCGCGCTGGAGTGGCGATGAATTTACTAAGATGCTCTTGAGATGCCGAGGGTTCTGGATCAGCTGCGGCTTGCTTGATAGGTTGCAAAAACGATTGGATGTCCTGGTCTACTTGTTCCCAGGTTTTATCTTCTTCTAATGCCCCAAGTGATGGAATGTGATGCAACGTATGCATTGAGTCGATACCACTAATCAGGTGGTTGTACGAGGACATTACTTTGTCCAGGTCTTTGGACAATTTGTCTCCAGATTGCATTGCCATGCGGAGTTGAACCTTTGCATCCTGCGTGTGAATCCAGTCCCTCTTAGGCAAATTTTCAGGTGCCTGAGGGTGCTGTATTATCCAACCCATCATCTGGTCTAAAGCCTGTGAAGCCTCTCTGAGCTGCTCTTGTCTTTGCCTGGTTTCGATTCGTGCTCTTGCCAGAGGAGCGACTGTTTGTTTAATGGTGAACATTTCACCATATACATGTCTCATAGTCACTTCCAACACCTCACACTCCTTGAAAATGGAAAGCGAGACTTCATTTGCTGGTAGAGCTTGGTTTCGAAGTTGCTGGACTTCTGCTTGCAGTTCTGCTTTCTCCTGCTCTGCTATCTTTTCGCGTTGCTCAGCTGCGTGCAGTCTGTTTTGTAGAGATACTATTTCTCTACTCATTCGGGTTACATTCTCTTCCGTAGCTGCAGCGAAAGCGGTACCTGCTGAAGCTATCATTACCGGATTAGTCCTGGTATCCAAAACTATATCCTTGCCTGTTGACACTGTGGATGAGGAAGAGGGACTTTGTGCCAGTGACCTCCTCTTCTCTTGCCGGATTTTGAATGAAAACTGATCAAATGTGAGCCTAGTCAAGTCAAACACATCTTCTTCCTGTACATGGGGCGATCTGACATCAGAGAGTTTTGTACGGCCCAGAGGTATATCGAGAGGGGTTACCCCAAGGTCGTCCAGCATGTCATCCTCCCTTTCCTCTGTGTTCTTTTCTTCTTCTTCCTTCCTCCGCCATTCAGCTTCTGCTGCTGCTTCTATCTCGGCCCTCTTCTTCTGTTCAGCTGCAGCAGCCTGTTCGGCTTTCTCTTGGCGTTCAGCCTCTGCCTTGTCCAGTTCTGCCTTAAGTGCTCGTTCCGCTGCGGCTTGTGCCTCCTTGTCCTCCTTTTCTTTCCTGGCCTCTTTGGCCAGCTTCTTCTTTTGTGTTGCTGTTGCACTCTTTTGGCGCGCCTCCTCATCTTCTTTTAGCTTTTTCTCCCTTTCTTGTTGGGCTTTTGCCTCTGCTTCCTTTTGTTTGATGGATGGAATTGGCCCTGTGTTGGTTCGAGATTTCTTGAGTACGGATGAAGAGGCACCTCCTAACTGACGTCTTCTGTCTTCTAAGCTCTGATCATCTGGGTCTTCCTGAACCACGTCAATTTCCGGAGCGAGTTGTCTTTCGGCATTATACCAGTTCCTTCTCTCATCTTCCGCCGGGCGCTCAAGGTGCTGATAAGTCCACCTGAAATTGGCCCTCCGGCAGTGTTCAGGAACTATTCTCTCTGGGTCATATGTTCTGTTTTCAAGCGCCCCAAAGTGATAACCTCTCATTGCTTCTGCTTCTACTGTTACTTCCCTGAAGTCTTTAACTGTGAATGCACCAATGGTGAGGGGTAACGTGGGCCACGGCTTCTTTTTTCCTCTAGACAAGATGTTGGAGAATCCGTGTGACATTTGAAAGCATACTTCCTGGATAAGCATTTTGTCTGTGACGAAGTGAGGCATAGCATGTGGCGCCTTGTAAGTTCCAAAAACTCGGATGAAGGTGTATCCCGGGAAAGGGAACCAGTGTCCCAATTTAACTAGAGTTTCCTTGGCCCACCACGACATGCAAGGGGCGTCTTGGCCAAATAAATGTCTGTACAGAGAGGGAATAAATATTTGGGAAATCTGATCTATATCCTGCTTGTATTTGGACTCCCAAAATACCTTGAGTTGCAGATGAATTGCGTGTGATTGCTCGGGGTCCCAGTTGTGCGGCCATCCATCAAACTCTACTCGGGCGCAGACAGCGTCTAGTAGGTAAGAGGCCATGTAAAATTCTGCGGGCATTCCTTCCTCCGGGGCCAATGTCGAGTTCAAGTTGGTCTGCATCGACGTCATCAGTATGCCGGCCCAGTTGAAACGAGTGCCCTGTGTTGTCACATACTCCATGATAGTTGCCCAACTGCCGCTGAAGGTGGAGCAATCTGGGCGCCCGTAAAGTCTGCAGAGCATGGCGGCAACCAATTTGTAAACCTTTCTCAGGCTCACCACTGGGTACTCTTGGTCTTTCTTGACCTTGAACTTCTCGGGCTCCTCCCACCATTGCCTAATAGTATCAACTACTGGAACGGCGTGAGTAACAGCCCATTCTGGAGATAAATGCTCGTTTGGGCGAGGCAGTGAGTAATAAATGTGTGCATCCGAGCCTACCAGTGTAGCGAAAGCTCTGCCTTGGTGATCCCTGATCACAAACTTCTCGGGGTCTATCTTTTGTATGATCCAGTCTATGATCTCTGGACATGGGAATATAGCTGGGTGCGCCCCTGCCAGATGTAGTTTGGACCTCTTTACCGCCAAGTATACTTCCCAGTCTGGGAGATCTTCTGGAAATTCTTCTTCCGGTGTGGAGAACTCATGATAAATCTGGTACCATCTCATGCTGTCGTATTTTGAAAAAGTACATAGTGTATCTCGGAATATTGGGGGTGGGGACACCACCTCCAGCTCATCAATCTCTTCCACTTTTTTCTTGTCCTTCCTCCGAGATAGCGGGGGCGCCATGTCACTAGAATCTGAGAGCACAGGTATGCACTCTATGTCTTCTTGAGTTTCACCTGTCAAATTCAGAAAGGAGTCCCACGATAAGAACGACATGGTGATGAAAACCAGTTACAAATAGTGATGAAATCTAGCTGTGTTAATGCAAAACTGGACTACTGAGTCGCTGGGTCGCGAATCGCAAAAACAGGGTCCGGGCGCGACCTTGCGACCTCGCGACCAGGTCGCTGGGTCGCTAGGTCGCAGATCCTCGGAAAAGTGGAAAATGCGACTTAGAGACCTCGCGACCAGGTCGCTGGGTCGCAAAGTCGCAAATCCCAAACAAGTGGAGAGAGTGCGACTTTGCGACCTCGCGACTAGGTCGCTGGGTCGCAGGTCGCAAAATAGCTTGCCGGGGGTTTTCGCGCGCGCGGCCTTGAACTCTTTTTCTCCCTTTTGGAATTTACAAGATGGCTGGGCCCAGGGGGAGCTATGGCATGGTTTCAAAAGTAAGGGATGGTGCCAAGGAGGTGCAGATTAGAAAAGCAGTGAGGTTTGGGCAATTCATGCAACAAATAAACTCACAAAACCTTCAGAAACATCAAAGCTCAGTCAAAAGACCATTTAAAGGCCTAAGGAGAGATGGGTTTAGTAAGAAAAGCATTAAAACAGAAACAGCAGGAAGAAATGGCAACTTACCCGGGAAAAATCAGCCAGTTGAGCTGTCAGAGGCGTTTTCTTACAAATCGCTGAATGTGAGAAATGCGACCTGCGACCTCCCTTTTATAGAAAGTCGCACGTGCGAGCAATAAATGCAGGTCGCTGGGTCGCGGATTTGTCAAATTTTGAGTTTTGCGACCTTGCGACCTTGCGACCTGGCGACCTGGTCGCTGGGTCGCAAGGTCGCTAAGTCCCGCTTTTCTGAAAACTACAAAATTGCGACCTGGCGACCTGGCGACCTGGCGACCTGAGGTCGCTAGGTCGCAAGGTCGCATTTTTCATCAGTTTAGGGGATCTGCGACATGGCGACCTGGCGACCTAAGGTCGCGGGGTCGCTAGGTCGCTAGGTCGCAGTTTTCATGAATTGTTTACTTTTGCGACTTAGTGACTTAGCAATTTCTCTTTGTTTCTAAGGGGCTCTGAAAATTTGAAATGGTGGTCAAAATTTTGGAGGGTGTTGTAGAGACTGCAACAGGATAGTATTGTTCCTTGATTACGTTTAAGAAAAAATTCCAATTTGGTACAACCGAGAACAATGAGGGTTATGTCTGGTCCTTTTTCTCACAGTAGGTTTCCCACCAGTCCTTGACATGGGGGGTAGCTTTGAGGAGTGCAAACATAATATTCTCCCAGTCGGAAAATTCATGAACTAAGAAATATCCTTCTAATATATTCAACCTTATATCTACTACATCTGCATCTATTTGACCCTCAAATATGGGAATGTGAAAATTTACTTGTACCTTAAAAGGAGTCACACCTCCAGAGTGGCTATTGGATGCAGATGCACTGCCAATGGGCAACTGTTGAAGGATCTGTGCAAAGTTATCCATCATTGCATTCCTTTGTTTTTTGAGGGCCTCCTCGAGCAATATTTTGATAGGATCTCTTGCTCCCTCATATTTCTTTTCGTCCCCCATGGGCATCCATCGGGTTTTGCGAGGATGATCTTGCAAATATTCCACCAGATCGAGCCCTAACTCCTTATACCCTAACATCATTGGGGACATGCAAAGAAGGATCGAGAAAAGAAGACCCCTCTGATACCACTGATCCGGATTTATGCAGGAACGCAAAAAAATAAACATATAACCATAAATACAAATATACAGCGGAAATAACACTTCATTTCATTAATATCAAAGAACTGAAATTTTCTTACAGATAGAATGGAAATAAACTAGCTAGGGCATTGGTAGCTATCTTTGAGAAGAGATGTGGGGGCTATAGGCCACTGAACTGAGTTACAATGAGGCTCAAGGGCCTATTTATTATTTATAAACAATGGAAAACCATAAACATCCAAAACCCTAACCCTAGGAGATGAAGCGCCAAAACTATGGGTCCTGTTTGGGTAAATTGGTGTTTCAACTTCTTGGGGACGTAACTTTGGCATACGATCTCTGTTTCACGTGCTCAATAGATCGTTAGAAATATATCTCTGAGGAATACAAATTTTGAGTGCAAAACATTGACTATGAACCATGAAGCTCCTATTTTTCCCAAAAAAACGTCGTTTAGGGCCTCAAAACAGCTCCGGAAGTTCAGGACTCGAAAAATTGCTAAAAATAGAAAGTTGTGCCGAAACTAAAAAAATGAAAGAGAGAATGGTGGGGCCCCAAGTGGAATGGGTGGGTGACCACAAATATCCACCTGGATCATTCCTCCCCCCTTAGGAAGCAATGGTCCCCATTGCATTAAGTTCTTCCATGAGATGAGGAAACTTCTGCTGAACTTGGTTCCTGGTGAACCACTTTCTTTGGTGCAGGAGTTGGCCAGCTTTAACAACCTGATACAATTGGATCTTATATTGGTGAGTGTTCTTGATTTTCATGTCCATGATACAATCTGTGGTGGCCCGTTCCATGCAGTCTGGGTTTAACTCTGTTGGTGTGAGTTGTTCTGCAATGTCAGAGGTGTCCAATAGAGGTGGGAAGTAAGGACGAAGGCAGTCCACATTGAATACTAGGTGCAGACCAAGGAATGGTGGAATACTGAGCTCGAAGGAATTATTCCCTACAGCCTCGGTGATGGTGTATGACTCATATCGGAGCAGGCGGAGCTTGCAGTGGGGTCTAGTGACGCGCTCCTTCTGCAAATGTAGCCACACTTTGTCGCCCACTTGGAAGTTGTGTGGCACCTGATGTTGATCATGGCATTTCTTGTACTTAGAATTACCTCTGTCAAATATGTCATGAACCTGTTGGAAGATTTGTTGAATGCAATCAATGAAGCTATTTTCTTTGTGAACTTCAGACTGGACATGAGCTGAATCGGCATGAGTAGCTGCAAATGGCATGGCTACGTCAATGGGACATAGTGGCCGGAATCCCAAGCCCACCTGAAAGAGGCTGTGGCCGATTGAGTTGTGGAGAGCTTTGTTATAACTGTGTTGTACATAGGGGAGGCTCTCATCCCATGTGTGTGGATGCTTGGAATTTTACATGCGTAAAATGTGTACAATCATTCTGTTGACGACCTTTGTCTAGCCATCTGTTTGGGGATGGAAAGCTGTGAACTTGGTGAGCTTGGTGTCCAGCATTGACCAGAGGCTGGACAAAAATATGTTGAGGAACTTGCTATCCTGATGTAATATGATAGATTGTGGGATCCCAAAGTGCACCAACACTCATTCAAAGAAGAGTTTAGCATTGGCTTCTGTTGTGATATTCTTGTTGCAAGCCGCCATAATGGCCATCTTCGAGAATCTGTCGACAACCACGAAAACAGAGTCATTTCCATGGTTAGTAGAAGGCATACCTGACATGTAATCCATGGACATGGATTCCCAAGGTCAAATTGTGGTAGGTAGTGAAGTATATAGGCCTTGCTTCTTGATGGTCAGTTTGGCAATGGCAATGACATCCTTTCGAAGGTTTGGCCGATATAAATATTTCTGAAATATTGCTACTATTTTCTAGACCCTGAAATGCCCAGCGACTTGACTATAGTGTGCTTCCCATATCATCTTGGCATGCTCGCTTGAAAGAAGACAAAGCTATCCCAGGTGACATAAAAGTGCATCCTGGAGGTGAAAATTTCGAACTTGCGTACCCCCCAAGAGTGCCTTGTATGTGTGGCCAAATTCTGGGTCACTCTCATAGAGAAGTGGCCAATCAGAAGTTTCGTGCCCATAAGAGTTGAGAATGGTGGTGAGCACCATGATCGGTGGTTGGTTGAGATAGTCTGAACATTATCGGTGCTACCCTTCTTGTACTTGATGTTTAAATGAAACTGTTGTAGATATGTGGACCACTTCTGTAATATTCCTTTTTGGGGATTTTCAAGATTCTATTTCAGAGATGGAATATAAAGGAATTTACTAGTTATCTCACCTCTAAAAATAAGGTGAGAACCAGAGGCTACCTGGCCAACTATAGACTTTGCCTATAGAACTTGGAATAATCCCTTTTAGGAATCTCAGCAAGGTCTTCAATGAAAACTTTGTATAAGAAAATATGATCAAAGATAACATAGATTAGGGCTGGGATCCCCTCATTTATGCTGTATGTGACTTATATATATAATTTCAGTTGAAAAAAAATCAATTTAAGCGCATTAAACAGATCTCCCAAAATCAAGGCTAGCTAGAAATCAACCAAAGAGAAGAGCTGTTACAACATGAAAACCCCAGCTACTAGAATTGCGCAGTTTTCACTGACACTCAGAGGAGGATAGCCAAAAATATGATACTTCATATATATAACAATAAATCTGATTTACATTTGATCTTATTTCCTCTACAACATATTACAAAGAGAACTAGGGAAAAATCCCTTCAGAAATTAGAGCTGCAACTAGGAATAAACTACAGAAATACATAGACAACGTTATTGTTCAGATGGTTCAAATGCTGTACATTAAATTTCAGATCTATGAAATAAGAATGGATAAAAAATAATATCTAATACATATCTAGAAAATATAATACTTTAGGAACAAGATCCAATTGGAATTACATCAAAATATTGCATAATAAGCTGTAGATCTGAATTACAAATTATTGTGCTGCAGAAAAACTAGAAATTTCTGAAGATAAATTTTATTTCTGAAAGGGATTAGATCTATAGAGACATGGATCAGCAACCCAATCCATGTATCACCAAGGGAAGTCAAGCCTAACACCAATAGATCTTCCTCCAAACTAATAGCAAATTGAAACATGCAAGCCCTCTCACAAAATAACACAGTATTGAGTAGAAACTACGTAGAGGGTGAAGGAGACTAAATAAACTTGAATTAAATTACAGATCTGATAAAAAATATGGATATAATATCTCTTTGGAGGTTGAAGAACACACTCTAATAGACAAAACAAGCTATATCTAAGCAGATCTAGAACACCACTTGCTGCAAAAGATAGCCACTGCAAAACCCTCAATGGGCCAGTGCTACTCATGAAAATAAAGCTTGGCCTCAAGCCAGATAGTGGCTCACTTTAGAAAATAACTCCTCCAATTATCCTCAAGGGAAGAGATAAAACCCTTAAATATGAATTCCAATCACAATCCTCCACTAAACAGCAGATAATGGTATTTGTCTAAGCAAACAAATACTTCAGAAATATGATCTATCAACAACCTCTTCATGTTGCTCTCCTCCTTCTTTTATAACATGAGGAAACCCTTGCAAAACCCTAAAACACTTTGATGAGTTATCCCTCTTCACATTAGAGGCTCCCTTCTAGAACTACATAGTCCCTTTTGGAGATTCAATGAACCTAGACAGTGCAGTTGACTTGGTCAAGGTGGACCCAATCTTTGGCTCAAACCTCTTTCACACCTGCAAGTGATTATTTACATAGCCTAGATTTGTATTTGTTCACATGGGCATTTATTTATTTATACTTTTTAGGATTTTTATATGTCCTCCTTTATTCATTTATTCATAAAACATAAATTAAATCAAAATTGATTGTCTCCTCTTAGCTAAGGCTAAGTAGGAACATTACAGTCCTCCCCTCCAAAATGTTGCTTGTCCTCAAGAAACTGACAGGGTAAGAGTTGTAGTTCTTCTCCTTCTCCATTGATGGCACCATCAAGAATTAAGCTTTCATCATGGATTAAGTGCTCACCAAGCCAATACATGAGAAACAGCTCCTCCAATGCTAACATGATAGGTGCATAGTCTGCCCCTTCACGAGTTTAAAACTCAACAAAAATGAACATGGGTGAAGCAATGTCATATCTCAAACATGTATCATGAAGTGCAGGATAGAGTTCCATCCCATGTGTCACATGTACACTACTTACTTTTTACCCATACATACCCATAAACAATACCAATATGTCATCTATGTATGGGAGAAAAATCACATATAGGCAAACTGAAATTTGCACTTGAGGAGGTGAGTCACAATCCCACATAAGGTACTAGCATAGTGCACTCCTTGTTTTGAGTAGATCTGAGTGTGATAGGTGGTACTCCCACCACATATTTTCCGCATGGGTCACTTTGACATGGCTGAAAGTGAAGCCGTCATTAGGTGCTTTTGGGAAGCACTCATCACGATAAATAATCTCCCTTTGCACCAGAAGGGAGTGGCCAGCTTTGGAATTTTTATTGGCCTCATCATTGCCATGATATCTGCATGTAATACTACTCCTTGTAGAAGCCATGGCCTGCATACATATGGTAAGAGAATGTGCCAAATAAGAAAAATAAACTTGCTCCATGAGATCAGATTTCTTACCATACAAGTCTCCCACACACATAGAGTTAGGCATGGGCTTTTCTCCTCTTTTGAGAGAAGAAAGAGATGGCTAAAATGTCTCCTGCATAGGATCCCTTAGCTGCCCCATCTCCACATAGATATTGCACTCTTGTAAGTGATGATGTAGTTCCTCCCAATCATAATGCTGGTGTAGTTCTTCCTCCATACCCTCCCAATCAAAACTCTTCAAGATTAGGGAGTAGATTTTTGTTGGCTGCATGTAGCTGGAAATGAACTCTTTGTGCGATATTTGTAGTATCTCTTGCTTAAGCTTGGAGGCTTGAGACAAGAATACTTTACCAAGATGATAGATGGCCCCTTCATGGACCAAATAGCCTCCTCCTTGCTTTATGCCATCTAAGATCATCCCGAGGTGCAAATATTTGGAGTACTCCACAAGGAGTTGAGACCTCGAATATGGATCTACACTTATCAACAATGACAGTGTTGTTGATGCATCTATGGTGGTGCTTGCCTTGTTACTGCTTGTTTCTTTGGCACTATGCATGCCAAAATTGTTTGTGGGAAGGTTGATCCTCCCCCTTGCTTCCTCCCACAGTGTTGTGACTCTTTCTTCCATTGTTTCAGCACTTGGTGAAGCTTTTACCATAGAATCTAATGGCATCCAAAGTGGCTTGCCATGATGTAGGAATGTCCCTTGTAGCATTCTCATAAACATGAGAGGAGCTGTGAGGTCCTTTCCCCCACTGCACAATTCCATATTTTTTGTGTGGGTAGAAACATCAAGTGAAGGGTAGGTATGCATGCCTTGAATGACTTGTTGTTTCCCACTCTTCAAATCCACCCATTCCATCTGCAATGCCTTCCAATCAGTGGTGACTTTTATTAAAGTAATCAACCACTCGACACCCAAGATGATGTTGGTGTCTGGTATGTCCACTACAAAGAAGTGGTCCTCCAAAGTGTAGGTTCTCATAGTCACAGAAACTGATGGAACATACTACATGCACTGCATAGTTCTATCTCCCAGAACCAAAATAGAGAACCCATCAAAATTATCATTATGGATCCCCATCCTTTGCACAAAATGATTATCAATAAATTTGTGGGTTGCCCCACTATCAATCAGAATAGATACTCTTTGGTTCATAACTAAACCTTGCACTCTAAGAGTTAAATACTTGGGCACTCCTCAAAGAAGCAAGAGTCCCACTGGCTGGATAAAAGGCTCCTTCTTCTTCTCTAGATGATGATGCATCCTCCTCCTCATCATCACCAAAACTATGACCTCTCCTAGGTCCATCATTTCCCTCCTCCTCCTCACAATCAGAGAAGGCTTCGATATATTGTGCTCCTCCAGTAGCACATCTATGTCCCGGTACCCATGGATCTTGACAAGTGAAACATAATTTATTTTTCCTCAATTCCCTCTGGATATCATTGTCAAGAAGCTTCTTCAGTGAGCTCTCCTTTGGTGGAGAAACTTTCCCTTCCTTTCCCTTGGAAGAGTGAGTGGCTTTGCTTGGGAAGGTTGCCTTTGCCCTTGGCAAGGCATCTTGGGGATCTCTAGTTCTTTAATTGGAATCATGCAGAGTGATGGGCTTAGTAGACTTGACCAACCCATGTAAAGGTTCTTCCAGGGCATCAATGAACATATAGACTCTCCTTGCTACTGAAATATTTGGAACCATTACAAACAATCTCAGGAATTTAGAGATATAGGCCTTAGCATCTCTTGTCTATTTAAGATTTTCCAAGCTTATGAAAGGGGCCTCTAGATCGTTCTGATCAAATATTTCCACTAGTCTCCTAGTGAACTCAGCATAAGTGGACACATTGCTGTGCCCCAATGTAGAAAGTCCATGAAACCACCAGTTGTGGGATTCTCCCTCAAAATGCAGCGCAACAATCTTGATGGCTTCTGCTTCAGGAACTTTATTTAGCTAGAAATATATGTCCAACTTCTCCACCATTGCTTTAGCAGAACAAGAGGGTGATGCATCGAACTTAGGCAAGAAGAACCTACCCATGGTGTGGTGCCTCCCATGAAGGAAACCCTCATCTCTATACTGCTGCAATGGCCTCCTTCAGTCCTTGAGATGGTAGAAGTCTTGTAAGCTCAAGTTATCCTTGAACCTTTGAATTTTTGAATCATATTCTACAAATTAGCCTCCCAAATAGGTTGGCTCTTGCAGCCGTTCATTCTCTACAGCCAAGAAGGTAGGCATTGTAGAGCGTTGTGATATCTGTGGAACTTGAGGAAAGCTCACAGGTTGACCAGTCCCAAACTGAGACATTTTAGAACTTCCCCCTTGATGGAACCTCCCAAGGGACTCCATCATTTGATATATCCTCATCTCCTTTATCTCCTTGGATAGATCTTGCATAGCTTCCAAGAGAGTTTTTGCAAACTCTTTTGCCTCCTTATCTTTATCATTCACCAACTCAGGGGCTTTCCCCTTATCTTGACCCTTGTTAAGGTCAACATTAGTATAGTCATACTTTCTATGAATTCTATTCTGGTATCTCGTCTCCCTCTCAAAAATAGGATCTTCATCTTCGGAATGCAGCATGAATGAGGCTCCAATGCTAGAACAAGTTGTGCCAAGAGTGGAGCTCCGATACCACTGCAATATTCTTTTTTGGGGATTCTCAAGATTATATTTCAAAGATGGACTATAGAGGAATTTACTAGTTATGTCACCTCTAAAAATAGGTTTAGAACTAGAGGCTACCTGGTCAACTGTAGACTCTGCCTATAGAACTTGGAATAATCCCTTTTGGGGATCTCAACAAGGTATTCAATGAAAACGATGTATAAGAAAATATGAGAAAGAATAACACAGATTAGGGTTGGGATCCCCTCATTTATGCTGTACGTGGCTTATATATATAATTTCAGCTGAAAAAATTAGTTTAAGCACATTAAACAGATCTCCCAAAATCAAGACTAGCTAGAAATCAGCCAAAGAGAAGAGTTGTTACAACATGAAAACCCCAGGCACTAGAATTGGGCAGTTTTGACCGAAACTCAAAGGAGGACAGCCAAAGATCTGATAATTCAGAGATATAACAGTAAATCAGATTTAAATTTGATCTTATTTCCTCTACAACAGATTACAAAGAGAACTAGGGAAAAATCCCTTCAGAAATTAGAGCTGCAACTAGGAATAAACTGCAGAAATACATAGACAACGTTATTTTTTAGATGGTTCAGCTGCTGTAAATTAAATTTCATATATCTAACATAATAATGGATAAAAAATAATATCTAATACATATCTGGAAACTATAATACTTTAGGAACAAGATCCAACTGGAATCACATCAAAATATTGCATAACAAGCTGCAGATTTGAATTACAAATTACAATGCTGCAGAAAACCCAGAACTTTCTGAAGATAAATTTTATTGCTGAAAGAGATTAGATATATATATACATGGATCAGAAACGCAATCCATGGATCACCAAGGGAAGGCAAGACTAACACTAAGAGATCTTCCTCCAAACTAATAGAAAACTGAAACAAGAAAGCCCTCTCACAAAATAATGCAATATTGAGAAGAAACTGCGGAGAGGGTGAAGGAGGCTGAATAAACTTGAATGAAATTATAGATCTGATACAAAATATGGATATACTATCTCTTTGGAGGTTGAATAACACACTCCAATAGAGAAATCCTCTCAAAACAAGCTAGATCTAAGCAGATCTAGAACACCACTTGCTACAAAAGATAGCAGCTGCAAAAACCTCAATGGGCCAGCGCTGCTCATGAAAATAGAGCTTGGCCTAAAACCAGATAGTGGCTCACTTCAGCAAAGAACTCCTCCAATGATCCTCAAGGGAAGAGATGAAACCCCTAAACAAGAATTCCAATCACAATCCTCCACTAAACAACAAAGAATGGTATTTGTCTAAGCAGTCAAATACTTTAGAAATATGATCTATCAACAACCTCTTCATGTTTCTCTCCTCCTTCTTTTATAACATGAGGAAACCCTTGCAAAACCCTAAACCACTTTGATGAGCTAGCTCTCTTCACATTAGAGGCTCCCTTCTATAACTGCACGGTCCCTTTTGGAGATACAATGAACCTAGACAGTGAAGTTGACTTGGTCAATGTGGAACCAATCTTTGGCTCAAACCTCTTTCACACCTGCAAGTGATTATTTACATAGCCCAGATTTGTCTTTGTTCACATGGGCATTGATTTATATAGACCTTTTAGGAGTTTTACATGTCCTCCTTTATTCATTTATTCATAAAACATAAATTGAATCAAAATTGAATGTCTCCTCTTAGCTAAGGCTAAGTAGGAACATTACAACTTCTGATGGCGACCATTCTGCAACTTCCCTTGTGTCTGTATGAACTACTGGGGCTGGTGGTCTGTGTGGATGATTGTTTCCTTCCCCAAAATGTAATGCTTCCATTGTCAACAAGCTTTCACAATGGAATAAATTTCTTTGTCATAAGTGGGATACTTGTGAATTGTGTCAGACAATGTCTCACTGTGATATGCCACTGGATGTCCCTGTTGAGTCAGAATTGCCCCAATAGCATAGTCAGAGGCATCTGTCTCAATCTCAAATGGCTGTTGCAAGTTTGGTAATGTGAGCACTGGGGCAGAACAGAGGCCATTTTTCAATTCTATAAACGCCTTCTGTTGAGATTCCGACCAAAATAATTTTTCTCTCGCTCCTCCCTTGGTGATTTGACTCAAGGGCCAAGTGATATGAGAGAATCCCAACATGAACCTATGGTAGAAATTAGCGGGACCCAGAAATCTACGAAGCTTTGTTATAGTGGTTAGAGCTGGCCAGTCTCGAATGACTTGGATCTTGGCTGGATCCACATGCACCCCCCTTTCATCAATAATGTATCCCAGATATTGAACTTGGGTCATTCCAAAAGTGCACTTCTCCAAATTGGCACACAACTTGTGTTGCCGCAGTGTTTGGAGGACTTGTCAGATGTGGTGGAGGTGCTCTTCCCAAGTCTGGCTGAAGATCAGAATGTCATCCAAGTACACCGTTAAAAATGAGCTGGTGAATGGCCGCAAGATGTCATCCCTCAACCTCATGAAGGTTGCGGGAGCATTCGTCAACCCGAAAGGCATGACTAGCCATTCGAAAATGCCTTCCTTGGCTTTGAAGGAAGTATTCCACACATCGAAGGGTTCAATTTGTACATAGTGATACCCATACTTCAAGTCGATCTTACTGAAATATTTCGCCCCTTTGAGCTGGTCCAGAAGGTCATCAATCCGTGGGATTGGGTACCTATTTCAGACAGTGATCCTGTTCAGCACCCAATAGTCAATACAGAGTCTCCACGTCCCATCCTTCTTCTGTACCAACACAATCGGGATCCCACAAGGTGATGAACTTGATCGGATGTGACCTTTCAGTAGTAGCTCCTAAATCTACCTCTTGATTTCATCGTTCTCTAGAACGGAGCGGCGATAGGTCGGTCCATTGGGTAGCAGCGCACCTGGGGTCAGATTAATCAGTTGCTTGACCTGACAGTGTAGAGGAACCCCTATGGGTGAGGTGAATATGTCCCCATACTCCTCCACAACCTTTTCCATTTTTTGTTGTCTTGCAGAGGAGCCCTGTATGGAGGTCGTGGCCACAATATTCTTCTTGCCTTGGGGGCAGATCATTAGGAACATGATTTTTTTGGTTTTGGAAATGAGCTTACTGTATTGTTTTGCAGTAACCAAAGAGATAGTGGCAAGAGGTGGTACATATGGTATCCTGTACAACTTATTTCCCAAAGTAACAACACAACACGAGGCTGAGACTCATACACAGCAAGATGCTTCCACAAGTATGGTTGTCCTAATAATACATCAGAAAAATCAATAGGAGAAACGTCACATGATACCTCATCCGTGAAGGGCTTGATGCTATAGGTAAGGTGGCACTGCTAACTAATGCATAGATCTCATCCTTGGTGAATCCACCCAGTGGTGTATGGATGTGGGTGAGATGTGGTCGGCAAGCCCAACTGCTTCACGGATTATACTAAAATGAGGTTCTTTTGGCTACCATTGTCGATAATGAACTGTAACAGGGAGCCGTTTACCCACATTTGGGAGTGGAAGAGACGTTCCTCCTCCTCTGGATCTTTCGATTCCTCCTTCTAGATCTTCGTAGTGGCAACAGTAGCATTGGGCTCCACATCAATAATCTATTTCCCTTTTTCATTCACCTTGTAAGGTTCTGATTCTAAGTCAGAGCGTGCATCTAACTTAGAAGCCCTCATGTCAGCCACTAGCAACTGCTTGGCCCAACACTCACTTGTGTTGTGAGTGGAGCTCTTATGGAACTCACACCACTTTCCAGTGTCCTTCTTTGGCTCTGCGGGGTTGTTTTTTTCTTGTGGCTTCAACAGGTTGTCTTGAGCCACCATGACTTGGATTTTTCCTTTGTTCTGTGATTTGGGAGCACCTTTCCCTTGCTTTTGATTCACAGATCCAAAGTCTCGCTTCTTCTATTTGAATTTCTGCTCAATCTTGGAAGCATACCGGTATGCCGTACCAAGCGAGGAGATGTCGACAAAATCCATTTCCTCCTAATGTATCTATGCAGACAACTGCAATACTTTAGCACCAGATATTTCTCTGAATATTTGATACCCAACTTTGTGCACAGGATGGAACAGATTCATCACCTCATGCACATCTTGATCCCTTTGTTGTTGCAGCGTGGTCCATTGCATGTACTTGTCCTCATAGCTCCCCAGGGGATAGTATTGTTCCTTGATTGCGTCTCGGAAAAAATTTCAAGTTGGTATACCCGAGAACAACGAGGGTTCTGTCTTGTCCTTTTTCTCATAGCAGGTTTCCCACCAGTCCTTGACATGGGGGTAGCTTTGAGGAGTGCAAAAATAATCTTCTCCCGATTGGAAAAGTCATGAACCGAGAAATATCCTTCTAATATATTCAACCATCTATCTGTGAAATCTACATCTATTTGACCCTGAAATATGGGAATGTCAAAATTTACTTGTACCTTAAAAGGAGTCGCACCTCCAGAGTGGCTGCTGGATGCAGATGCGCCGTCGGTGGGCAGCTGTTGAAGGATCTAGGCAATGTTATCCATGTCACATTCCTTTGTTTTTCGAGGGCCTCCTCGAGCAATATTTTTATAGGATCTCCTACTCCCTCATATTTCTTTTCATCCCCCATGGGTGTCCTTCAGGGTTTGCAAGGCTGACCTTGGAAAGGTTCCACCAAATCGAGCCCTAACTCCTTATACCCCGACCTCGTTGGGGACATGCAAAGAAGGATCAAGAAAAGCAGACCCCTCTGATACCACTAATCCAGATGTATGAAAGAACACAAAAGAATAAACATATAACCATAAATACAAAGATACAATGGAAATAACACTTCATTTCATTAATATCAAAGAACTGAAATTTGCTTACACACAGAATAGAAATAAACTAGCTAGGGTGTTGGTAGCTATCTCTAAGAAGAGATGTGGTGGCTACAGGCCTTTGAATTGAGTTACAATGAGTCTCGAGGGCCTATTTATTATTTAGAAACAATGGAAAACCCTAAACATCCAAAACCCTAACCCTAGGAGATGAAGCGCCAAAACTATGGGTCTCGTTTGGGTAAATTGGTGTTTCAACTTCCCGGGGACGTAACTTTGGCATACGATCTCCATTTTATGCGCTCAATAGTTTGTTATAAATATCTATCCGAGGAATACAACTTTTGAGTGAGAAACATGGGTCCATGGGTCACCGATGTTGCTCCCTGTCTTCCCAAAAAACGCCATTTAGGGCCTCAAAACAGCTTCGGAAGTTCAGGACCCGAGAAACTGCTAAAAATAGTAAGCTGTGTCGAAACTAAAAAACTGAAAGAGAGAATGCTGGGGCCCCAAGTGTAATAGGCAGGTGACCACCAATATCCACCTGGATCAAACACATCAATCACAATGAAATTAGGGTTCGCAGAGGAAAAACCACCTCAACCCTCAACCAGTGATTCCACCTCATGGTCAAACATCAAAACCATTATGGATCAGTCTCTATCCAATTTGTTCCATGGCTCCAGAGTGTTTGTTCCAACCAGGGATTCCAGGAATATTAAATCAACCCCAACTGTTACAAGGTTCCTATAGAGTTTTCTCAACCAGGGCTTCCAGGACTAGTAACTCAACCCCAATTGTTTCTGTGCTCTATGGCTTCAAGAACTAGTAACTCAACCCAGAATTGTCTGTTAGGTGCCAGAGAGATCGTCCAACCGAGGATCAGGAACTAATAACTCAACCCACAGCTAAAGAAATCATGAGAACCAACCAGAAAAAAAAATCAATTTTAATAACCCCAAAACACCATGGCTATCCAAGAAATGGAAAGGCTTAGAAAATCCACATGCATACACTATGCATGCCAAAACTACTAAGGAAAACATACATTCAACTCGATACCTGCACCCAAAACCTGATGTATATGCTAATCCCAATGTCATATTGCACTTTATTTCTCTTCCTTTTCCTTATTGATCCAAATCAAAAAGTATCCAAACACTCTAAGAGTGCTCCAAGAAAACTATAAGTATCCAATAGTATGAGAGAGAGAGAAAGAACAATGAGAGAGCACCAAAAATGCCTCATACCAACTGATCCTTAGAAGCCTTTTTATTAATGAGGCCTCTATTTTTCTCATTTTCCATTATTTTCCTTCATTTTCCTCCTCAAATACAACTTGTGGCCTTTCACCTTCCTTTTCTCATATTTTCCATTATTTTCATAAACAAAATGCCAATTAATGGCTCATGCCTTTCCAAAGCCTTTGTCATTGCCTTTGACAATTTCCTTTAGCCATAATAACTGAAATGAAAACACGCTAGGATGTTTTTCCCACCATTAATCTTGGAATGCGTGTCCCATCAACCATGGTATTATATATTTTTTACATGGATTTTTACCAGGGATGTTACAACCAGGGAGGTAGGCCTCATATCTATAGTGCTCAAGAGGCACAAACAGTTGGGGATGTTTTTCATAGCATTCCTCGGATTTATGCAACTGCGGAAAACCACTAGGCATATAATCATGAATCCATTATTGAGATAGAAGGTAAGCTCTGTGGTCTATTTGTTTATTGACCTTAGATATAATTATAGTTATATTAATTTTGAATTGGTGGATAAGTATGACTTTATAAAATAATTGCACGCAGAATCTTGGTTGGTGTAGTTGGATATAGGTACTAAGAAGAGAGTTCATCATTGGGTAAGATCTTGTGCATTTGAGCTGAATTCTATGCCTACAACAACACATTTGAATGTACTGCCATTGAGATCGTATAGTATACTTTTGGGTATGGACTGGTTGTAGATTCACAGGACTAAAGTAGATTCCTATAACAAGGCTATTGAGTGTGTTATCTCTAAATTGGTACAGATCGGTTGTTCACTAGTCAACCTAGAGTAACTCTTTCAAACCTACTTTTAGCTGAAAATTAGCCTTTTGAGTCTGAGAGGGCTCTCTCAAAGATAAAGAATATTTTATTAAAATTAATTTCAATAGATGGCTAACTCTGAAATACTTCTTTAAGTGTGTTTGTATGCAGGTGAAAGATGTGGAGAAATCACTACCATTGGGTATATGGAGTCAGTGTAAAAAAACTCAATGACATGAGAACTGGCATATAGATGTTTTGATGAAAATATAACATACATAGATACACATAAAACTAATGTTTGAAGTAATTTATAGGATGAAATACATCAATTCTAAGTAATAAAACATCAAAATACTGAAGATCAAAATTACAGAATACATAAGACAAATACTCATGATAAAATCATATGAATCTCAGGTGAAGAAAAGAATTAATATTTCACTCTATATTAATATTTAAAAGTTTTTACAATAGTAGGTCTATAATAAACATAAATCAACCCTCTATTCTTTGATAATATGCATCTTAATAGGGTTAGGAATCATCACATTTGGTCTTCCAACAAGGCTGGAGCTTTGAGTCTCTCTAATGACACCTAATCTAACCATAAGAAATTACATAGAGATAAAAATGATAGCTACTAATTTTAGGACTTCGAAACCTCATAGGATTCTATAACCTATTTGTTACATCAAAAAAAATTAAGACTGCATATTTACATCGATAAAATTCATGTGCCTGGGTGGCACTGACCATGACCAAAACATAATTGCTCCATCTAAGTCAGGAGACATGTCTTCCTACTTTTTAGGAGGTGGTGTCATCATGATTGATGAGTGATTTCATGATGAGTTGGAAAAATAAAAAGCTATTTCGAAGACCATGTATCCATAAAAACATTCCTCTGATGACCCCTAACCTTTCCACGTGGTTGTCTTATCCCAAATATACCATCAAAATTTGAAAATCTCCAAAAAATTCTTCGATGCAAAAACAAGGGACTTTAGGCAAGTCTGTAGCGAAATTTTCTAGCACTTTGACTTTGACCATCTCTACCACCTATTTTCTCCCTTTGTTGGTTTGAGGTTGTTTATTGAGTCAAAATAACTAAACACAAACCTTTACCTGCCTCCTTCATGAAAACACCTGTGATTTATAACAAAAAGAAGCCTACAACGAGTTCGTAGTGATTTTTGGGCTTCAAGCCTGAGATACGGTACGAACTTACCTAATTGTTAGCAGAATTACAAATTATGCTTTCCTTCAAAATTTTCCTATGGCTCTACAAGTGATGATTTAAAATGATGCAACAAATGTCAAAGAGGTAATTTATCCACTTTTTCAAGCTTTAGAAACTTCACCTTTGGTAGTAGAAGCTTCGGTCTCCACATGTTCATCTATGACTGTTATTTTTAAACCTTTCTTCTTGAGCTCTAACTCTCTCACCTCCATCTACTCTTCTAGCTCTTTCACTTGACCTTTAATTTTCTTTCTCTCTGCCTGCAACCAAATATTCCTCTTTCTTGTATGTTCATTACCCTGCGTAGAGGAAGTGTCATATTCAACAATTTTTTTGTATTGGTCAAAGATTCATCATAGCTATTGATTTTCTCATTTACCTTTTCTTTGGATTCCTCCACCATTTTTATGTCTAGCTTATCTTCCTCAAATTCCAACTTGGTTTTAGTCACTTCCTCCATTGCTTCTCTTAACTGCTTCTTTAACAACTTCACTTTAGTTTTTTCAACAACTTTCTCTTTACCTTTCCTCTATACAATGATCTCTTCTTTTTCTAGAGACAAATAAATGATATCCTCTACCATAGGTTGCTTTCCTTTGTCTCTTACTTCAGTATTTTTACTAGCCATGGCACCTTTGGAAAGCTGCAGCCTAGTGAGTGGTTTTCTTGGTTGGAACATAAACCCTGCGTCTTCTCCTAAGAAGTCAATTTTATTAGCAGTGAGACCCTTATTTTTCTTCTTGATTCCTTTGATAACTACAAATTTGACCATTGTAGTCTCTTCTATGTCTATGGATTGAAGACTATCCTCAAGCTTGTGTTTCCTCAGTGTTTGGCTTATTGTTATCATTCCATGACTCTTCTTGCTGATCATTGGATTTATACTTGTAGATGTAGGTTGTGCAACCTCCATATGCTCTATAATGGGCTCCATTACCTCCTCATTTACACCCTCTGCTTCAACTATAGGTTTATCGTTTTTTCTAGAAGTATTAGATTTTCATTTAGGTGTCTTCTTGGGTGTTAATGTATCTACTTCATAACCACTATGGAATAGGAATGTTGCCTAGTATCTATTCATATTTTTCAACTCCTCCAAAACTATTAGCTTGATCAACCCATGATGATTGAAGTTTCACTACCTTCTGGCATAGCTTGAACATTGTCTGACATCTTGCCTAGGCTTCTAAATAAGAAAAATGGAATGTCTAGAGGTTTATTACTAGTGAAATGTAGCAAGAGTATGAAATGATATTGATAAATCATATGGAATATCCCTTCACATCTAAAGTATTTTTGAATTACAAGCAGTAGTTTGGAGTAGTTTTCTTTAATGCAATGCCTTGGAATTCTAGATGTCATATCTACTCCAATGTGTTTAGGTTTCATGAATTCATCACAATTATATAATTTGAACTTAGTGGCTTTGAACCACTCGTATCCCATCCTCATAATCTATTTGGCTTGGTCAATTACTTCAGGTGACACCAAAAAATGCAACCAACCACCTTTGAAGCAGTTCTTACGAAATTCACAGCAAATTCCTTTGAAACCTAGGCATGAAAACCTTGTAACTTCTGGCAGAATCTCATGCACCCAACATTGCTAAAGGCTTCTACAAATCTAGGGTCCTTATTGAAAAATTTTAGATTCATGGGTTCATATCTGGCAACTAAGCACCCTTTATTAGTATTCGTATGCATGGTCATCTCTCTTAACACTACGTTGGCCTTCTTGATGCTATGACAACCCGCAAAGAAAATAATTGCAAAAAAATAAGCTTACAAACAAATTTAGACTTTTGAAGGGTGATAACAACAGCTATACACAGAGGTCAAAGGAAAGATGACATACATCAACCTTCAAAGGTGAACTTAAAAGGTAAATTTCGAATATGAGAGGGATAAGGACAATTGAGAGAGGTTAAGTGAAATGATGAGTGACCACTTATGATTATGCATGTTGCATGACTATTCTAACTGATCACGTTACATCATATTGACCTTTAACCTCTAAAGACTCAACACCTCACCATTTCTTTTATCGATGCAAAAAAACATGATTTCGTAGAGGTTTCTGTTATAATTCTGGCTGATTCGCTATGGACTGGTCATGTGAGTCCGTAGAAGAAGAAACTTGTTTTCTATTAATTTTGCTCCAAACACAAGAAAAGACAGACAAGTGGCCACAACCAAATTTTAAACTAATGCATGAAGTCTTTTGGTGGATTTTGATAAATTTGACCATGATGACATGACAAGTGGGACTCTAAAAAACTTAGGATTATAACGTAATTCGTAAAGTTTCATCAATTTATTGAATAAATTTACCAAAACAATAAAACCTATACCAAATGACATTTCTAACCTTAATGAAATTTTATCACTGATAGCAGTGGCTCCACTTGGGATGGCGTGCCCCTGTGGTACAACAAATAACCTGTAGCTCTAGTGCCTTTCTTGGAAAAACTGAAATTGATAAAATTGATAAAATTTTCTTCAAACTTATATAACATTCTCCTCATGCCCAAGCTTGTTGAAAACTGCAATCCATGCTAAACTTTACAAGATGAAAAATATGCTCAGAATACTTGAGCTTATTCACACACACACACCCACCTACTCTAACAACTGCAATATTCATGCTTGATTCAAGTGACATGAAACCTCCAATAAATCTAATAAATGAGTTGATCTGATACCTAAACTCCTTGATTGTGCTTAAACCAAATGCAAACTGGATATTGTAATGACAAAGGAAACATAAAATGGGTCTGATTTTGATAGTGTAAACATAATTGAAAAGTTGAACTATAGAACACTTACATGTAGTCAATTATGGGATCAGAGAAGATATATTTTTTGTGTTGATTTCCAAGAAACTCTTTAGTTTTAGGCAACTCATATATGATTTATTTAGAAACATAATATTTTAGTTGTGTTTTATTGAACTCATTTTCAAAAACAAAATATTCCTCCTCAATCTCAAAACAAAATGGTAGCACCTCCTTCTCTTTGTATTTGGCATGAAAAATCTTTCAAAAGACTGATCTTGACAATGAAGACTATAGGACTGAATTTTATCTTCTAAAAATTCAATGCCTTTCTCAATACTTTTGGCAAATTCATCCAAAAAATGAATCTTAACTTTTGAATTGCACTCAAATGACTTTAAATAAGAAGACAAGGCTAAAGAAAAATTTTCATCCACTTCCTCATTAGTTTGCTCATCATTCCATTTCTTAAAACCTTGAACGGAAAGAGAGTATGCCACCAACTCTGTTTTTTCCATCCATATTTCCAAAAAGATAAGCCAAAAATATGCAAATGGCTTAGTAGATCTGATAGGAAAAATTTCAATTCATTGTCTACATTTCCCTTGAAATGAATCATAGAACAATCTAGTGAAAACGTCTTCATGTATAACTCTAAGAAGCTCGGTAAAGTCACGAAAATTTGATATATGCTTCAAGGTAAAACTCAAATCTTCCCCATAAAATTTTTGACCATTCCTTAAAAAATATGCATCATTGGGAAAAAGATTTGGAAATCCATAAATTTTTGAAAAGTCCCCACATACAAACCTTGAATAAATTTTAGCTGCATCTATGTCTCTCATTTCCTAGTAGTGTTACCATGAAGCTATGAATTTATGATTATTCAAGAATGGAGTCACCAAGGTAGAAGTAAAACCTTTGAATTGTCTGATCTCCTACTACCTTCAAGAGCTTAATATTTTTGTTTGAGAAAAACAATTTGGGAAACTATGTCTTCAGACTCCCGGCATACGCACCAAGATGTTATCTCTAAATCTGTACAAATGGGCTACCCCACCATCCAACCTAGAGTAACTCTTTCAAACCTACTTTTAGTTGAAACTTAGCCTTTTCAACCTGAGAGGGCTCTCTCAAGATAAATATGATTTTATGAAAATGAAGTTCAAAAAATGGCTAACTCTGAAATAGTGTTTTAAGTGTGTTTTTATGCAAGTGAAATATGTGGAGAAATCACTACCATTGGGTATATGGAGTCAGCGTAAATAAACTCAATGACATGATAACCCTTCTTATGGAAGCTGAGGCATATAGATGTTCTGATGAAAAGATAACATACAAAGATAAAAAACAGTCTAATGTTTGAAGGAAGTTAGAGCATGAGATACATGAATTATAAGTAATAAAAAATCAAAATAATGAAGATAAAATTATAGAATACATAAGACAAATACTCGTGAGAACATCGAATGAATCTCAGGTGAAGAAAAGAAATATTCCATGGTATATTACCGATGAAAAGTTTTTACAATAGTATGTTTGTAATAAACATCAATAAACCTTATATTCTTCGATAATTTGCCTATTAATAGGCTTAGGAATCATTATATTTGGTCTACCAACAAGTTTGGAGCTTCGATTCTCTCTGATGACACCTAATCTAACCATGCGAAAATTACATGGAGGTAAAATTGACAGCTACTAATTTTAGGACTTAGAAACCTAATAGGACTCTATAACCTATTTAATACATCAAAAAACTTTAAGACTGCATATTTACATCGAGAAAAGTCATGTGCCTGGGTGGAACTAACCATGACCAAAACATAATTGCTTCCACGAAGTTAGGAGAATTGTGTTCCTACTTTTTAGGAGGTGGTGTCATGATGATTGATGAGTTCTTTCATGATGAGTTGGAAAAATGAAAAGCTATGTCGAAGACCATGTCTCCATCAAAACATTCCTCTAATGACCCCTGACCTTTCCATGTGGCTAGCTTATGCCAAATATACCATCAAAATTTGAAAAATCTCCAAAAAATTCTTCGCTGCAAAAACATGGAACTTTAGGCAAGTACATACCAAAAGTTTGTAGTACTTTGAATTTGATCGTCTCTACCACCTATTTTCTTCCTTTGTTGGTATGAGGTTGTTTATTGAGTAATAATAACTAAACACAAACCTTTAACTTGTCCTTGATGAAAATACCTGTGATTTATAACAAAAAGAAACCTACAACGAGTTTGTAGTGATTTATGGGATTCAAGCCTAAGATACGCTACGAACTTGCTTAATTGGCAACAAACTTGAAAATTTTTCTTTCCGTCTTCAAAATTTTCCTATGCCTCTGCAAGTGATGATTCAAAATGATGAAACAAATATCAAAAAGGTAATTTATCCACTTTTTCAAGCTTTATAATCTTCACCTTTGGTAGCAGAAGCTTCAGTCTCCACAGGTTCATCTATAAATAGTATTTTTAAACCTTTCTTCTTGAGATCCAATTTTTTCATATTCATCTGCTCTTCTAGATATTTCACTTGAACTTTAAGTTTATTTCTCTCTATATGCAACCAAATATTCCTCTTTCTTGTATGTTCATTACCCTGTGTAGAGGAAGTGTCATATTCAACAATTTTTTTGTATTGGTCAAAGATTCATCATAGTTATTGATTTGCTCATTTACCTTTTCTTTGGATTCCTCCACCATTTTTCTGTCTAGCTTGGCTTCCTTCAATTCCCACTTGTTTTCAATCACTTCCTCCCTGACTTCTCTTAACTACTCCTTTAACAGTTGCACTTCAGTTGTTTCAACAAATTTCTCTTTACCTTTCCTCTGCACAATGATCTCTTCTTTTGTTGCAGAAAAATCAGTGATATCCTCTGTCATAGGTTTCCTGCCTTTTTTTGTTACTTCATTATTTTTACTAACCATGAAACCTTTTGGAAGCTACATTCTAGTGAGTGGTTTTCTTGGTTGGAACATAAACCCTGCATCTTCTCCTGAGAAGTCAAGTTTTTTAGTAGTGAGACCCTTATTTCTCTTCTTTCTTCCTTTGATATCTACAACTTTGACCATTGGAGTCTCTTCTATGCCTATGGCTTGAAGAATATCCTCAAGGTTGCCTTTCCCCAGTGTTTGGCTTCTTTTTATCCTTCCATCACTCTTCTTGCTGATATTTGGCTTGCTACTTGTAGGTGTAGGCTGTGGAACCTTTGTTTCCTGTGCATGCTCTACTTCAACCTCCATGGGCTCTACAATGGGATCGATTACCTCCTCATTTACACCCTCTACTTCAGCTATAGGTTTATCATTTTTTCTAGAAGGAGTAGATTTTGATTTAGGTGTCTTCTTGGGTGTTAATTTATCTACTTCATAACCACTAAGGAATAGGAATGTGGCCCAGTCACTATTCATATTTTTCAACTCCTCCAAAACTAGTAGCTTGATCAACTGGTGATGAAAAATTGAAATTTCACTACCTTCTAGCCTATCTTGAACTTTGTTTGACATCTTGATAGTCTTCTAAATAAGAAAAATGGAAGTTCTGGAGGTTGCTTACTAGTGAAATGTAGCAAGAGTTTGAAATGATATTGATAAATCATATGGAACCTCCCTTCACATGTGAACTATTTTTGAATTACAAGCAGTAGTTTGGAGTAGTTTTCTTTAAGGCAGATCCGTGGAATTCTAGTTGTCATATCTACTCCAACGTGTTCAGGTTTCATGAATTCATCACAGTTCTATAATTTGAATTTAGTGGCTTTGAACCACTCTTCTTCCATCCTAGGAATCTCTACGGCTTAAGCAATTGTTTTAGGTGGCACCACAAAATTCATCACACCCACCTTTGAATCAGTGCCGACGAAATTCACAGCAAAGTCCCTTGAAACTTGGGCATGAAAACCTTGTAGCTTCTAGCAGAATCTCATGCACCCAACATTTATGAAGGCTTCTACAAATCTAGGGTCCTCATTGATCAATTTTAGATCCATGGGCTCATATCTGACAACTAATCCCCCTTTATTAGTCTTCTTCTTCATGGCCATCTCTCTTAACACTACGCTGGCCTTCTTGATGATATCACACCTACAAAGAAAATAATTGCACAACATGAATCTTGCAAACAAAGTTGGACTTGTGAAGGGTGATAAGAATAGCTATACACAGAGGTAGAAGGAAATATGACAAACAACAACTTTCAAAGGTGAATTTAAAAGGTGAATTTAAAATATAAGAGGGATAAGGAATAATGAGAGAGTTTTAGTGAAATGATGAGTGACCACTTATGATTACGCATGTTGCATAACTATTATAATTGATCACGTGACCTCAAATTGACCTTTAACTCTAAAGACTTGACACTTCAACATTTCCTTTATCGGTTCATAAAAACATGATTTCGTAGTGGTTTCTGTTATAATTCTGGCAGATTCGCTATGGACTGGTCAGGTGAGTCTGTAGAAAAAATAGCTTGTTTTCTATTAATTTTGCGTCGGACTCAGGAAAAGATAGACAAGTGGCCACAACCAAATTTTAAGCCAATGCATGGAGAATTTTGGTGGATTTTGACATATTTTACCATGATGAAATGACAAGTGGTTACCATGATGAAATGACAAGTGGGACTCTAAAAAAATTAGGATTATAACCTAATTCATAAAATTTCATCAATTTCATGAATAAATTTACCAATATAATAAAGCCTATACTAGATGACCTTCCTAATCTTAATAAAATTTTATTGGTGATAACAGAGTTCTTGGATTATGATTGTGAAAATACAATCTTGGACGAAAAGAACAAGCCTACATCAGTTAGGATGGTCACAAATATGTAGGCTAAGCACATTTGTAGAAAGGGGTGTGTGATTTTTGCAGCTCATATTTCTGGTCATAAGGGTAATGATATTAAGGGTGTAGAAATATTCAAGAGGTACCTTGTATTGCAGCAGTTTCAAGTTGTATTTTCCACAGAAATTGTAAAGTTTTCCCCTCACAAAGAAGTGGAATTTTCTATTGAGTTGGTACCAGGGGCAACACTAGCGTCAAAGGCACATTACAAGATAAGCACTCCATAGTTAGTAGAGTTGAAGTTGCAGTTGAAGGAAATTCTTGATAAGGGATACATTAGGCCAAGTGTATCACCTTGGGGTCCATTAGTATTTTTCATGAAGAAGAAGGATGGTAATCTTAGATTGTGTATTGATTACAGGAAATTGAAAAAGGTCATGATCAAGAACATGTACCCATTTCTAAGGATCAATGGCTTGTTTGATCAGTTGAAGGGAGCAACAATGTTCTCGAAGATTGATTTGAGATCATGATACCATTAGGTATGAATCACAGAAGAGGACATCTACAGTACTAATTTTAGGACCAGGTATGACCATTATGAGTTTGTTGTAGTTCCTTTTGTTTTGACTAAGTCCCCAACTACTTTGTGTGCTCGATGAATAGTGTGTTGTGTCCTTTTCTGTAGAAGTTTATTATTGTTTTCATTGATGAAATCTTGATATATTCTAAGAATGAGGAAGAGTATGTGAAGAATTTAGTAGTAGCCTTGATATTTCTAAGAGAGCATCAGTTGTATGCCAATCTTAGCAAGTGAAATTTCTTTCAGAAATAGGTACATTACTTGGGACATGATGTTTCCAAGGAAGGCATAGTAGTAGATCCAGAAAATATAAAATATATCATGGAAGGCGAAGATCTTAGAAATATGGATGAAGTTAGATCATTAATGGGGTTAGCAGGTTACCACAGAAGGTTAATCTATAAATTATCACACATTTTCTATCTTATTACATCATTCCAAAGAAAAGGTAGGAATTTTTAATGGATGGAGGAATGTGCATCCAATTTTGAACAATTGAAGCAATTGTTGACAATTGCTCTAGTTCTTAAGATTGCAGAGCCAGATAAAGAGTTTGTACTGTGTAAAAATGCTTGTGGGAGAGGATTTGGTGGAGTCCTTATGCAGGATGGACAAGTGGTATGCTATGATTCCAAGAAACTGAATGAGAATGAGCAGAACTATGTGACTCATGATCTTGAGTTGGAAACTATTATTCATGCATTGAAGATGTGGAGACATCATCTTCTTTGCAAGAGGTTTTTAGTGATGAGAGATCACAGTGGTTTGAGATATTTTTTTAGCCAACCGAAATTTATAGGATTGGATCTTATAGGCAGGACAATAGTATGAAATATATAGGGAGCTTATGTATAGGTTACAACACGGTACAAGAGATCAGGATGTGGACTATCATCTTACAGTAGATGGCTCGGTGAGATTTAGAAACAGGATCTATGTGTCGGATGGAAGTGAACTCAAGAAAATTATCTTGAGGGAGTTTCATGTCAATACATATTTAGGTCACCTAGGATATCAGAAGATCTTGATAGCGGTGAAGAATTCCTACTATTGGTAAAATTTGAAGATGGAAGTGGCATATTTTTTGGCTATATAATTGTACTTCCTACATCTCAAAGCAGAGTGTAATCATCTAGGTGGGTTGCTTCAATCTATTTTGATTCCAGAGTGGAAATAGGAGGTCATTCCATGGCATTCATTACAGTACTTCTGAGAAAATAGAGGCAACATTATTTTATCATGGTTGTGGTCGATAGGTTGATAAAGGTAGCTCACTTCATTCCAATTAAGACTACATATTCAGAAATTGAGGTAGCATAGGTCTTCATCATAGAGATCGTGAGATTGCATGGCTTTCTGAAGAAGATTGTGTCAAACGGGGATGCTAAGTTCACTTCAAATTTTTGGAAGGAGATGTTTGCATGTTTTGGGATAGGGTTTTCCTTCAGTATATCTTATCATCCAAATATATATAGATAGACAAAGAGGGTCAACATGATTCTGGAGGATATGCTGAGGATATGTATCAGTAGAGGAGATGGGAGGAGTACCTTCCATTCACTGATTTTCATTACAAAAATGGTTATCAGGATTCACTGAGGATGATTTTGTTTGAGCCACTATATGGGAAAATTTTTAACACTCCCATCATCTAGACTGATCCAACGCACATGGTACTTATCGGAATGGTCATGTTAGCAGACATGCAATGGAAAATGCGGGTTATAAAGAATAATCTAAAGGTAGCACATGAAAATAAAAAGAGTTATGTAGACCAGCACAAGGTATTTAAGGAGTTTCAAGTTAGGGAGAATTTGTATTTGAGCATAAATCCCAATAATATCTCCTTGATTATCAAATCATGTGAAAATTTGGAACCATGATATTGTGAGCCTTTTGAGATCCTTTACAGGATTGGAGCAGTGGCCTACAGACTTGCATTACCTCTAATAGTGAAATTCCATGACGTTTTCCATGTTTAAATATTTAAAATGTATTTAAAGGATGTTGATAATGTGATTTATTGGTCTGTATTGTAGGTGGAACTATAAGGAGAATTACAGTTGGAACCTGAGTGCATATTGCAGTGGAAACAATTCATGCTCTAGAACTAAGAAATTGAGTAAGTTAAAGTGCGTTATAAGCACTTTGGGCCAAATGAAGCTACATGGGATATGTTTGATTAGATTCAGACTATGTATCCTTCATTGTTTGTCAGTGGAGGAAAATGAGTTTTTGATATTTGTACATATTTATATATGGCTTCTATTGTAAATACCGCAATGAGTTGTGTTACAAAGCTCCAGTAAGAAGTATGGTTATCATGTTGTCATGTTTGTCATGATGGTTTTTTATTTTAAGAAGGTTTATATTGCAAATACTAGAACGAGCTAAGTTATAAAGCTCCATAAGTAGTATGTTTATTTTTTCAGAGGTTTATTTGGTTATATGTGTCATAGAACACAGAGGATGGTGTTCCCCTAAGGGGAGGGGTCTGTAAATCCCCGAGTTAAAAGCTCATGTAAGAAAATGTAATAAAGGAAGAATAAGACCATGCTCAAGGGACACTTATTTGAAGTTGAATGTTGGGAAAAATATCCAAGTGGGAATCACTTGATGTGTTTATGGCTAAGGGAAATTGGAAAAGGAAATCAGAAAGGTTTTGAAAAGGAAAAAGGTTACTTTTAGAATTTATTTTATGAAAATAAATAAAATTAGGAGAAAAGGAAGGTTAAAGGTCACAAGTTGCACGTGAGGAGGAAATTGAAGGAAAATTAAGGAAAATGAAGAAACTAGAGGCATCAATATGAAAAGGCCTCGGAGAATTAATTGGTAGCCTTTTTTTTGGTTGAGTTTGCGATTTGGTTTGAGAGAGGAGAAGAGCACCAAGAGGAGAAGGAAATAAAGAAATCGAAGGAAGAAAAAGGAAGGAAGAGGAAAGAAAAGGAATTCAAGAATCAAGTGAGGAAAATTTGGATCAAGTAGCTTCAATAGAAATACTTACAGGTAATGGGTTGCATGTATGATTTCTTAGCTAGTTTTGACATGAATGGTATGTGCATGTTGCTATTTGTGTAATATTCCTAATTAGCCCAAGGTAATAGGAATATACAATTTTTTTTTCATTTTCTTGTTGCAAGAACAAAATTGTAGAGGATAAATTAAACTCCTAAAACAACAAAATAAATCAATGCCCATGTGAACAAGGCTAAATCTAGGCTGCCTTAATAAAAATCCCTTATGTGTAAAAGGGATCGTGACAATTGATTGGGTCAACAGGACCAAATCCACAGCGTTTTCCAGATGTAATGTACCTCCTAGATGCACAGTGCAGATCTAGTTGGAGGCCACACATGTGAAAGAAGCTAAACCTTTCAGATGGTTTAGGGTTTTTCAAGGATTTTATCCTATAAAAGAAAGAGGAGAACAATATAAGAGGGTTGTTAAAGATATTATTTCTGAATAATTTTTCTTCTTAGACACTTCTCATTCTTTAGTTGTTTAGCTAAGAACATTGTTGTTTAGCACTATGGTGTTCCTGATCAGGAATCCCACCTCTTCCATTGAGTACATCTTGGAGGAGTCTTGCATTTATTAACCACTATCAGGCATTTGGCCAAGATATTCTTCCAAATACAATGCAGATCATGTTGAGGTTTTGGTTTCCTTTGTAAGCTGCAACAAGTGGAGGCTAGATCTATTCAGATCTAAGCCATTCTAGTGACTCTTTTCAGTGGGAAAGCCTCCAATCCCCCTGGAAAGAGAGTATTGGATCAAGAGAGCTCATTTTCAAATCTTGGCTTTAGGCCAAATCATGCTTTAGAGCCTACAACGTAGTCCATCTTCCAGAACTGTGTTACTTGCAAGGACAAAGTTGCAGGGTCTTTTGGCACTTCAAGGAGGAGAGATCTCTAGTGTTGGGAATCTGCCCTTCACTTTGGTGATCCGTGAATTATAGATCTAATCCATGTTATATTCAGATCTGATCTGAATATTTATGTATTTGCTTCAGAAATTCTGAATCATTCTACAGATCAGTTGCATTAGATCTCAGATCTACTCCATGTACATCATTTTCTACTGAAAACCCCAAGGGGCTTTTGAAGAGGAGACTCTATAGTGTACAGATCTGATATAGATCTATATTTTTGTAAAAAAATCTGCTCTATATTTGAAGTGTAATCTACAGCTCTTTCATATAATAAAATAATGTTGTCAAGCTTGTATATTCATATCATCTAGTTGCAACCTCTTATTTTGAGTATTTATTCATGTAAAGTCTATTGCTTTCTATTCTGTAATGAATGGGATTCAATATAACTCTGATTTACTATTATAAACAATCATATTGAGCCTTCATGTTGGCCTCCTACATATATTTGGCTGAACTGCATTATTTTCTGAGTAGTTTTGTCACATAGTGTTGTAGTCCCTTCTTTGGGCAATTTTCCAGCTACACTAGGTGTGGGAGATCTATTTAACCCACCTAGAAAGATTTTTTTCTGATATCCTCTTGGATTTAGGTCTTATATTATCATATATAAGGGATCCAAGGGTTGATTTCTAGTGATGTAGCATACATTCATGAAAAATGCATTTTTCAGGTATGCCTTGCTAGTAATTCCATTTTGGGATATTACAGTGGTATCAGTGCAACTATCTTGGCATAGCTTGTGTTTTTCTTATTGAAGAGCCAATATTTATTTTCATGGAAATAAAATACTGATGAATAAGTGTGGTTACACTGAAGACACAGAGGAAATGGTAAGATCCCTTTTACTAGAAGTTTGCAGAGAGAAGAGTTTTCTAAAACTCTTTCTCAAGCTATATGTATGAACTGAAATAAGAAATTAGGGGAATGAATAGGGGGATACATGCAGATCCCTCAGGAGGATTCTTACATCAAGAAATCCCCAGTACTTCTTACTATGTGTGTGGTGCAACATTGGAGCATGCCTACTTTCTTGTCAAAGAAAGAAGGAAAAGGAGGAACACCAAAGGAGAAATATCTTGGTGATTATCTCCAAGAATATGAGTCTCTATTAGAGAGATTCAAACAGAATCTCAGTTTCCCAGAGTTATATCAACTCAAAGAAGCAATATCCAGCACCTACATTAGAAGAAGAGAGTGCCTTCAGCACACTTTGGGTAGATTCTCTCTACCTACTTTTGATGGATCATCTAAGGACTCAGCCAAGTGTTGGGTAAGGAAGATTGACACATAAATTTAGCTACATCAAGTGTCAGAAGAAGAAGCCTTGAGATTAGCAATGATGCATCTTCAAGGAAAGGCTTATGCTTGGTGGTTATTTGAGTCCTCTTCCTTGAAAGGGATAAATATCTCTTCTTATGCAATGTTCACTAGGAGACTAGTGAAAAGATTTGATGTGAGACATTTTGAGACTTCTTTGGAAAATCAAATCAATCCCAAGAAATCTAAATCTTTGCATAAGTTGGAATATTCCATGGATCCAACTCCAGTCTTAAACATTATTGAGGGGGTTGAAGATCTCCTGCACAATTTGCCAGAGGCAAAAGCCCCACAACAACAAGGTCTCTTTTCTTAAAGAGAAGACATGAGGGTTCCTTCTTCAGTAAGAGATCAAGAAAAAGGATATCTTAATGATGAATCATTCTCCATTGATGAGGAGAAGGGAGAGAAAGAGTAGAGAAGATCCTCCATCACTGTGATAACAGGAGGAGATCTATTTTCCTTTAGATGTGGAGATGAAGAAATGGCTTCCACTAGAGGGGCTCTTGCATCTTTACAAGGAGTTCCTAAGGATCTTCCATATGGAGGACATGATTAGCATGTGTCTTTTATAAAAGACAATGAGACAAAAAAAAGGAGGGATCACAATGCTGACATAGCAAAAGGTGATCCACTATCAGAAGAGAATGGAGAAAATGCTCCAATCAGAGGCACGCTTACACCACTAAGAGGGGTCTCCAAATTTCATGAGACTTCCACACATAAAACAGAGTTGAAATTGCGCAGTGGAAGCAGGGACATGAGGATATCATCTATCATGCATATGATAAAGGCCCCTGAAATCTCATTATCTAGTGGCAAACCACCTGGGAGGCCACCTGATACAGATTTTGTGGGGAAGGCCTCACAATTTTCTACTCCAAACTTAGATCTAGGAGGGATTGGAGCACTTGAAGACAAAGCTACAGGGCTAGGAGACTTGGGTAAGCTCAAGAAGGAGGGAAATATTCTTCCCTTATCATCATTAACCACTCTTATTTTTGGATCTGCGCTGTGGGAGAAGAATAATGGAAGGGACGACCTTCCAACACACACATTTGGCATAGGAGATGTCAAGGGAAGGATCAACAACATGACAGATACTTTGGTTGATGCATCATCAACGATGTCATTATTGAGTAGTGTAGATCTGTATTTGAAATCCCAATTTCTAGTGGATTATTCCAAGGATCTTCACACATGTATGATACTTGATGACCAACTGCATGAAGAGGGCTACTTAGTCCAAGGATAATTCATCTATCATCATGGTAGAATATTTTTTCCTAGAGCTTCTAAGCTCAATCATAAGATACTACAAGGAGCCTACAAAGAGTTCTGTTTCAGCCACATGTATTCCATGAGGATCTACAACATCATCATGAGGAGCTTTGTTTGGGAAGGCATTAAAGAGGAACTATATCAGCATTTTCAAGAATGCATGAGCTATGTGGAGTTGGGGAAGCCATGGGACTCTATGCAAGATTTATTTCAGCCATCTCTTCCTTCTCCAGAAAGAGGAGAATGAACCATGCAAAACTCCATGTGTATGAGAGACTTGGTTGGTAAAGGATATGTTCATGTAAAGAAAGATTTATTTTCTTATTGTACATGTTATTTTACCATTTTTATGTAGGCCATGACTCCTAAAATGAGAAATGTATCATTTAAATCTCATGGCAATTGTTGGGCCACTAAAAATTCTGAATTTGGCCACTCCCTTGATGTGCAAAGGGAGATTTACTTTCATGATGGGCTCTTCCCAAAGGCACCAAATATATCTCACACTTTCTGCAATAGTGAGATGACTTGGGCAGCAATTAAGCGGTGAGAAAACCACTTACCATATCTAGATTTGATGCAGGCAGGAGATGCTCTGCGTTGGTTCCACATGTGGGACTATGACCCACCTCCATATGCAGAAATTTCTGTTTGTATGTACATTGTTTTGATTCCCTATATGGATGATGTACTTGTACTTTTCATAGGAATGCATGGAGGAAGGAGGGAAGCAAGGAAAATTTTAAGGATGAACGTTTATCCTAAATTTTAGAAACCTTGGCAAATATTACTAGTCCCCAATATGTAAATTGTAAAACTTTTGATGGTATTTTTTAAAAAATATTTAGGTTTCTAATTATTTTATATTAGTATATATAAAAAAATTTCGATTTTTAGGGTAAAATAATTTTATAATATAAAATTTGGGCGAATAAATTTTCAAAAAAATGGAAATTGGCGAATTTTTTTTTTGGAAAAATCATGGAAAATTAGCCCACTTGCCAATATTGGCCCCTAAATTTTTCCATGGAGGGAAGGAATGCATAAGCCATATGGAATAGCTACTTCCCATGTACTTTCTGTCTCATATTTCAGGGACAACATTGGGAAAACCATGTTTGTTTCCTATGATCTATTGTCTTCTTATGAGATGAACTATTTGTATCTCATGAGAACTTTGGTGGAGAAAGTCATGGAGAGTTGGTTTGGTGAACACTTGGCACAAGGAAGAAGATTAACTCATGTTTGTGTCACCAATGGAGGAGGAGATGAGTTTCAGCACTCACCTCATCAATTTCTTGAGGAAAAGCAACATTTTCGAGGGGAGGACTATAATATTCCTAATTAGCCCAAGCTAATAGGAATATACAATTTTGTTTTCATTTTCTTGTTGCAAGAATAAAATTGTAAAGGAGGATAAATTAAACTCCTAAAACAACAAAATAAATCAATGCCCATATGAACAAGGCTAAATCTGGGCTGCCTTACTAAAAACCCTGATGTGTGAAAGGGATTATGACAATTGACTGGGTCAACAGGACCAAATTTAGCACTATCCAGATGTAATGTACCTCCTAGATGCACAACGCAAATCTAGTTGGAGGCCACACATGTGAAAGGAGCTAAAACTTTGAGATGGTTTAGGGTTTTGCAAGGTTTTTATCCTATAAAAGAAAGAGGAGAACAACAAAATAGGGTTGTTGAAGATATTATTTCTGAAGAATTTATCTGCTTAGACACTTCTCATTCTCTTGTTGTTTAGCTAAGAATAGTGATTTTTAGCACTAGGGTGTTCCTGATTGGGAATCCCACCTCTTCCATTGAGTAGCTCTTGGAGGAGTCTTTCATTTCTTAACCACTATTAGGCATTTGGTTAAGCTCTTCTTCCAAATACAACACAGATCCTATTGAGGGTTTGGTTTTCTTTGTAAGCTGTAGCAAGTGGAGGCTAGATCTATTTAGATCTAAGCCATTCTAGTGCCCATTTTAAGTGGGAAAGCCTTCAATCCCCCTGGAATGAGAGTATTGGATGAGGAGAGCTCATTTTCAGATCTTGGCTTGAGGCCACATCATGCTCTAGAGCCTACAGCACAGTCCATCTTCCAGAACTATGTTACTTGCAAGGAGAAAGTTGCAGGGTCTTTTGGCACTTCAAAGAGGAGAGATCTCTAGTGTTGGGAATCAGCCCTTCACTGTGGTGATCCATGGATTACAGATCTAATCCATGTTCCACTCAGATCTGATCTGAAAACTCATGTATTTGCTTCAGAAATTCTGAATCATTCTGTAGATCAGTTGCATTAAATCTCAGATCTACTCCATGTACATCATTTTTTGTTGAAAACCCCAAGTGGCTTTTGAATAGGAGACTCTATGGTGTACAAATCTGATATAGATCTATATTTTTGTACATAGATCTTCTCTAGATCTGAATCTTAATCCAAAACTCTTTTCAACTAATAAAATAGCATTGTCAATCTTGTACAGTCATATCATCTGGTTGCACCCTCTTATTTTGAGTATTTATTCATGTAAAGTCTATTGATTTTTGTTTTGTAATGAAAGGGCTTCAATATAACTCTGATTTACTGTTATAAACAATCATATTGAGCCTCCATATTGGCCTCCTACATATATTTTTCTGAACTGTGTTATTTTTTGAGTAGTTTTGTCACATAGTGTTGCAGTCCCTTCTTTGGGCAATTTTCCAACTGTACTACGTGTGGGAGATCTATTTAACCCACCTAGAAAGATTTTTTTATGACCTCCTCTTGGATTTGGGTCTTAGATTATCATATCTAATGGATCCAAGGGCTAATTTCCAATTTTGTAGCATACATTCCTGAAAAATGTGTTTTTCAGGCATGCTTTGCTAGTAGTCCCATTTTGGGGATATTACAATTTGGTTCTTTTGTCATTGGTAGCATGGATTTTTCTAGATTTTAAAATTATTTTAGCCTTCCCTTTCCATTTCTGGGTAGCCATGGTGTGATGGGATTCTTTCTCGGTTGATATTTTCAGTTTCATAAAGTTTTACATTCGGGTGAGGTGGTCTTAGGAAAATCCCAAGCCTTTGGGGTGTAGATAATTTTCTCTGGGAAGCCCTCAATAGGTGGGTGGATACAGGAGAATTCCTCAAGGGATGGTGAAGGAATTATGAGGCATCAAAGCTTGGTTTTTTTTTGTGATCTCAGCACTATTTTAGGTGAGATCATGGTGTTATCACCAAAATCATACCTGATTGGCTGCTGATCAGACAACTTCAATGTAACTATTTCAAACCAATCTTGTGACTGAGGCTTAGCCTCCTCAACCTAAGAGAGCTCTCTCAAGGTTTAATGATATGGGATATAGATATATGGCTAACTATTATTTTTGTTTTGGTTTAGGTTGAGAATATGAATGCTTGCTACCATTGGGCTATGGAGTCAGTGATAGGGCACTCAATAACAAAGGCTTTCCTTGTGGAACTTGAGGCTTGTATATACTTCAATGAAAGGGTAACACATTCAGGAAAATCCCAATAACTTGAAGTTCAAAGGAAGTCAGAGCATGTAATACATGAATTCTGAGTAATGAGACATCAAGGCTATGGAAAAAAAACATTTCAAAGATAGGACATAAAACTCCTTGAAAATAAACTAATAATCTCAGGTGAAGAAAAGTTGTATGTTACTATATATATCAGTCAATCCAAAGCTTTACAAAATGGTCTGCTTAGATAACATTTTCCAACCTGTAGGTTGAAACCAACATCAGTATGTATACATTGGGCTTATGGAGTCAAAATAATCTTAGCAAATTAGTGAATCTAATTGACATGGAAGTTGAGGCATATCAGGGTTTTTAGTCATGAGACATACACTTGAGATATGTAAAAACACAATCAGTCCATTTATAAAGGAAGTCAGAGCATCTAAAGATGAGTTCTAAGTAATATATATGAACACCACTAAAAATAAGATATATAAGAAACACTGATAGAATAGGAAAACACTAAAAACCCCTTCTTAATATCAAGTTGGTCAAGTAGAAGCTCTCTGCATTAGCTGAAATAGTGTTTTTACAATATGCAACAATTTTGCCAAAAAGTCTCCAACCCTTTTCTAATTCAACCTCTTGGCCTTTAATAGACCATTACAAAATGATATGAACTCATCTTCTGCTAGATACTTCGAATTCCTAACTCTTGACACCTTGCATAACCACAAAACATCAAATTTATGACAAACAGACACCTATCCTACTTGACAGTCCTATTTCAACTAGGACTCAAACTCTTCATTACTATATTTAACAACCTTATCCTATAAACCTTATCTATTTGAAGTTACATCATTGAAAATTGTATCATCACATGGTCGAATTTGGATGATAGGCTTGAGCTCTTCATGTCCACTTTGCTGACCTCCACATAAGCAGGAAAGAAAACCCTATTTTTTAGGGATATGGTATTTTGCATTAATTGAACATTCTAACCATAATTTACTCTTCATTTAGTGGTCCTTCATTGTTTGAAGTTGAAGTAACACATGCCAAAACTCCTCTCTAGGCTCCAGCTGTCCATAACCATCATCAAACTGTTCAAATGAGCTAAAAATAGATTGCGCTATGAAAACAAGATAGTTTCGTAGCGCTTTTTGTAGTGCTACCATTTAACCCTTTTTTCTTCAAATTATTGACTTATTTCCTTCAAAATCATCTTCATTACCTTTATATATATATCCTCTGGCAAGAAAAGCTGCTACAACAGTTTCATAGCGCTTTTTGCCTTTTTTACATTGTTTGCGCTACGAAACTACTGAGTGAGCAGTTTTGTCCAAAATTTTCCAAAATGAAAATTGTAAATGTGCTTAAAACTCAAAATAAATTTGATTTCATAATATCACTTGAAAAATAGAGTCATTCCAGCCTTCTTGAGGTCCCTTCTTCATTTGCAATAGGTTGGCCTAATATTGGTTTTTCATGTTTTTTCCTGAAAAATAGGTCTTGGGATAGAGCCTATATCTCCTACTCCATGATTTATTTTGAGAAACTCAAGTACCATTTTGTATGCCACGATTTTTTGAAATAAAACTTCTCTTTTTTTTTTTTGAAACACATCTCCTGTTGTCCAGAAACTGCCTTTGAAAAACATGTGTAAAACAGGAAAACTATGTTTCTGAAAATAAGGCTTCAAAGAAATACTTGTATTTCCCAACTAATAACACTTGTGAGAAAAGTGAGAGAGGTTTTTTTAGCTAGGGGTGTGATGAAAACAACCTATTTTATAATTCCAAAATATGTTTTCATTTGAACAGAAACGGAACTTGAGGTTGACTGCTAAATAGTCATGTATAAGGCATTTTGTAACAGCAGTTTCGTAGCGCATTTTAATTTATCAATTTCTCCCACATCCTAATGAATTTGAATAAAATGAGAGAGTTTTATGTAGTTAATTTTTTTAAGAAGAAAAACCTCTTTCAGTTTTCCTAAATGTGTTTTCAGTTGCATAGAAACCTCCTTGGAATTTGACTACTCAAAACCAGAAAACAGAGTTTTTGCTTCATATTGCGCTACGAAAAGACAGCGCTTTCGTAGTGCAAAACAAATTTTTTGAACTAGTGGTGCAATGAAAGTAAGGTTTCTTAGCTAATTGGCCATTTTTGGTGAAGAACTTAGGGAAATGAAATGAATGATGAAATGATGAATGACTTGACATAAAAAACCTTTAAAATGGATTTGTTTAACACTAAGGAAGGTTCAAACCTAAAAATCTAATACTCCCTTTTGTTCAAATTCATGAAATGGCTCCTAAGACCCTATTTTGACCCATGATAAAAAAAAAACTTGAAACAATGATGTTTTGAGAATTTTTGAGTGATAACAGTAGGCCCACTTGGGATAGTGTGCCCCTGTGGTACACTAAGAACCAGTAGCTCCAGTGCTGCTATTCATTTTATTGACCAAATCATAAAGAAGTTTGAAATTTCTAAGCTTCTCCTCAAGCTTAAATGGCCTTCACCTCGGGCTCAAGCTTGATTATCACTATAGAAGAACCAACTTTGTACCTACTGAAAATATGATCATTCACTTTTGAGTTTATTCACACACTCCTACCTACCCTAGTAGTTGCAATCTCCATTTGTAATTCAAGGAACATGAAACTTCCAATGAAGCTAGTCATTGATTTGATCTGATGCTTGAACCTATTGACTGCGCTTGAACCAAAATTAAATATGCTACTGAGATGACCAAGGCAACATGAGATGTAACTGATATTCAAAATGAAAATATAACTGGAAATATGGACTGTAGAACTCTTCCATGTATCCAAATATAGGATCAAAGAGGACATGATATATTTGATGTTTCTCATGACATTCTGCAACTTTGGGCAACTCATCCATGCTTTGATAAACCACATAATACTTCATTTGTGTACTCTCAAACTGTTGTTCAAACTAATTTTCAAAAACAATGTATTTTTCCTCAATCTCAAAAAATAAAGGAAGCAACACCTTCTCTTTGTGTTCTAGCATGGAAAGCTTTTGAAAAGACTGATCTTGATCTTGAAGCCTATAAGATTGAATTTTACCCTCTAAAACTTCAATGTCCTTTTCAATGTTCCTAGTAACTTCATCCACAAACTAAATCTTATCCTCTAACTTGCACTCAAATGATTTCAGATTAGAAGACAAGGATAAAGAAAATTTTTCACCCACTTCTTCATTAATGTAATCATCATTTGATGTAGGCTGATGCAAGAAATGACATGAAGAATCAAATTTTTCCTGTACTTGAGGATTGTAGCAAGAATTTTCCAATATTTCCTCTTTCTTTTTGAAATGATTCTCATACTCCTGATGATCAAAAGACTGACAAGTCTGCTGCAACCTTTCATCAAACTCAGAGGATGTATCATAATTTTCATAAATAAAATCCTGATAGGTTTCATTTTCATCTAAGAAAGAGGCTATCCTTTCCTCTTGGTGATGAAAGGTATTGTCATGAAGGGCTTCTAAACTTTCCTCATCCATGAACTCATCATCTTCATAACAATTCTCCAAATATTCAATAAAACTCACACAGTGTTTACAACAGTCTTTGTCCAACAATAATGAGGGATGAAACTCTTCATACATCTCATAAAATGAAACATGGAAATCAGCAAGAGAATATAATGAACCATTTGGAAAGCTGTCATACCAAGACCGTTTTTTTTCTTTCAAAGTGGCCATAAACATATTCATGAGACAATCCTCAGGGAACTGAACCTTAAGACTGTGTACATGCATATGGAATCTAACCAAATGAAGAGAAACATTATCTTTATTTTCATCTTTGAAGATAGGAAGATCAGTTAACCATTCAACCTTTGGCATAGGATTTGGAAAACCAGGGATATGACATCGATTCATAGGGCCATACTTGACATTTATTCTTGCAATGTAACTCATTTTGAAACTTCATCAAGCTACTGATATTCAAGCAGTGGAGTCGCCTTCCAATTGATTATTTGATGTGTGGAGTTTCCAAGGTATATGTAGCATTGAAAAGCTTCCTAAGCTCCTGCTACCTTCATAAGTTAAACTTCAAAATCTCAGGAAAGTATAATCTTCAAACTCCCAGCAGATGCACCAAAATGCTATCACCAAAATCATACCTGATTGGCTACTGATATGACAACTTCAATGTAACTATTTCAAACCAATATTATGACTAAGGCTTAACCTCCTCAGCCTGAGAGGGCTCTCTCAAGGGTTAATGATATGGGATATAGATAGATGGCTAAATATTATTTGTGTTTTGGTTCAGGTTGAGAAGATGAATTCTTGCTACCATTGAGCTATGGAGTCAGTGATAGGGCTCTCAATGACAAAGGTTTTCCTTGTGGAAGTTGAGGCTTGTATATGCTTCAATGAAAGGGTAACACATTCAGGAAAACCCCATTAACTTGAAGTTCAAAGGATGTCAGAGCATGTAATACATGAAATCTGAGTAATGAGACATCAAGGATATGGAAGAGAAACATTTAAAATATAGGACATAAATCTCATTGAAATAACACTAAGAATCAAGGGAAGAAAATTTGTATGTTAATGTATATATCAGTCAATCCAAAGCTTTACAAAGTGGTCTGCTTAGATAAAATTTTCCAACTTGTAGGTTGAAACCAACATAAACACGTATACATTGAGCTTATGGAGTCAAATAAATCTCAGAAAATCAGTGAATCTAATTGACATGGAAGTTGAGGCATATCAGGATTTTTAGTCATGAGTCATACACTTGAGACATGTAAAAACACAGTCAGTCCATTTATAAAGGAAGTCAGAGAATATAAAGATGAGTTGTGAGTAATATAGATGAACACCACTACAAATAAGATATATAAGAAACACTAATAGAACAATAAAACACTAAAAAACCCTTCTTAATCTCAAGTTGGTCAAGTAGAAGCTCTCTGCATTAGCTGAAACAATCTTTTTACAATATGCACCCGTTTTGCCAAAAAGTCTCCAACCCTTTGCTAATTCGACCTCTTGGCCTTTAATAGACCATTAAAACATGAAATGAACTCGTCTTCTGCTAGATAATTCGAATTAATAACTCTTGACACCTTTCATAACCATAAAACATCAAATTTATGACAAACAGACACCTATCCTACTTGACAGTCCTATTTCAACTAGGACTCAAACTCTTCATTACTATCTTTAACAACCTTATCCTACCAAATTTAACTATTTGAAATTACATCATTGAAAATTGTATCATAACATGGTCGAATTTGGATGATGGGCTTGAGCTCTTCATGACCACTTTTCTGACCTCCACATAAGCAGGAAACCGAACCCTGTTTTTTAGGCATATGGTATTTTTCATTCATTGAACATTCTGACCATCATGTACTCTTCATTTCGTGGTCCTTTGTTGTTTTTTGAAGTAACACATGCAAAAAATTCTCCGTAGTCTCCATATGTCCACAACCATCATCAAACTGTTGAAATGAGTTGAAAATAGACTACACTATGAAAACAAGATAGTTTCGTAGAACTTTTCGTAAAGCTGCCCTTTAACCATTTTTTCTTCGAATTGTTCACTTATTTCCTTCAAAATCATCTTAATTAACTTTAGATATATCCTCCATATCACTTTAAAACCTTAATTCATATTTTTACCCCCCCCCCCCAAAAAAAAATGTGATGAAAAAGGGCAAGAAAAGCTGCTACAGCAGTTTCATAGCGCTTTTTGCCTTTTTGTACACTGTTTGTGCTACGAAACTTCTTAGTGAGCAGTTTTGTCCAAAATTTTCCAAAATTAAAATTGTAAATGTGCTAAAAAATCAAAATCAGTTTTATTTCATCATATCGCTTGAAAAACAGAGTCATTCCAACCTTCTTGAGGTCCCTTCTTCATTTGCAATAGGTTGGCCTATTGGTTTTTCCTATTTTTTCCTGAAAAATGCGCCTTGGGACAGAGCCTATATCTCATACTCCATGATTTATTTTGTGAAAATGAAGGAAAATTTTGTAGGACATGATGTATTGAATAAAAACCTCTCTTGGTTTTTTGAAACACGTCTCCTACTGTCTAGACACTTCCTTTGAAAAACATGTGTAAAATAGGAAAACTCTTTTTTCTCAAAATAGGGCTTCAAAGAAAGCCCTTTATCTCCCAATGGATAAAACTTGTGAGAAAAGTGAGAGAGGTTTTTGTAGCTATGGGTGCGATGAAAACAAACCTATTTCTGAATTCCAAAAGACATTTTAATTTTTCCATAAACTGAACTTTAAGTTGACTGCTAAACAGTCATGTACAGGGCATTTTGTAATAACAGTTTCATAGCACATTTTAATTTATCAATTTCTATTACCTCCTAATTAATTTGAAGAAAATGAGAGAGGTTTATGTATTTAAGTCTGTTAGGAAGAAAAATCTCTTTCATTTTTACTAAATTCATTTTCAATTGTGTAGAAATATCCTTCGAATTGGACTACTCAAAACCAGAAAATAGAATTTTTTCTTGATATTGCGCTACGAAAAGACAGCGCTTTCGTAGTGCAAAATGAATCTTTTGAACTTATGGTGCTATGAAAGTAAGTTTTCTTAGCTAATTGGCTAGTTTTGATGAAAAACTTAGGGAAATGAAATGAATGATGAAATGATGAATGACTTGACATAAAAAACCTTTAAAATGGATTTGTTTAACACTAAGGGAGGTTCAAACCTAAAAATCTATTACTCCCTTTTGGTCAAATTCATGAAAAGACTCCTAAGACCCAATTTTGACACATGATAAAAAAAAAACTTGAAACAATGATTTTTTGAGAAATTTTGAGTGATAACACACAGTATGGTGAGGGTGGAGGTGGTTTAACCTTTGGATTCCCTAAGTTTTTTTTGGATTGGTTTATCCCATGAGATCCCACACTCATTATTGGAATATGGCACGAGGGTGATTGGTTGAAAGAAATATTTGGTTTAGCCCAATGTATGGTCGGGCAGTACATGTAAGTCCCAAACTTGGTTGGCTTTTTCCTATGTTTAGTAAGAGCTAAGTTTCTCTTACTTTTTATGAGTAATTGTACTTGCTATTATGGGGCTTTAATGGTTGTAATATCATTTTTATTTATTGGTTTATATTTTGGATATAATAATGGTTTTAAGATAGATATTACTCATGGATCTCTTCATTTTTTTACTTGTAACTTAATAAATAACGAACGCAAGACCTAATTGGTGTTATTGATAGCAATTATGAGAAGGAATTGGTCTTTCTTGTTAAACCTCAAATAATTTTCTAGATCCTTTTGTTCGGATATGCATTAATGGCATGTAGGTTACATGTTACCAAGTGTTTGACGAAATGTCAGTCCTGGTTGGAAGAGTTCAAGTCAAGCCCTAGTTCAATTTTTGGTTTATAAGTTGTTTTTCTACATCATTCATCATTTTTGGAAGTTTCACTAAGTTTTGGCCAGAGGCCTGAGTCCTAGCCTTAAAAATGTGGCTCAAAATTTGGGGTTGTTGGCATAGAAATAATTGGAAAATTCCACATTCACTGGAAGGTAGGCCTATGGGAGCGAATGGAGGCCTATAGTTTCTTGTATTCCTTGGAAAGGGAGTGGATTAGGCTCTAGTTCATTGAAAAAGAGATTTATCTCAGGGGTTGGACACCTGGAGAGATTGGGTTGCTCCTGGAGGTTTTTTAACACTTGACATAAATCATTAAGGTCTTAGGTTGTCGAATACTTTTCCTTAAGGTCATATAGGTTGTTGAGTCTTATCATAGTGACCCTCAGCCCATGTTTACCCTGGGTAAACTAGTGAAAGCGAGTAAATGTGGGAGGAGGCAATTACAGTGTGTTCACAAGATGCATGAGTGAACCCACCTATTGTTGGTAAATAGTATCGTCCACTTCCTCACCTGAAGTGGCATCCTATTTCCTCCATATGGTATCTAGAGGAGTCTCCAGAGCTTGTAAGAGTTGGAGAAATAGGGATAGTTGAGGATCAATCAAGAGAAAAAATAGAAAAATAACGGATCCTATGGTAGCAGATCTCAGTCCGGATACAGGATGGATAGATGGGACATTGTTAGAGGTGTGAGATAATTGGATACACCTAATAGGAGTATTGGTATGTATGGGCTTCATTCTAGTTCCTCATCTAGGATACATCATCAAAATCAACACCCTTATCATCCTTATAGGAGGAGGGATTATTTTCCTGGGGAGTTCAAGAAAGTGAAGCCTCCTACATTTGATGGAGAGATGAAGATGTCATAATATGAAAAGGCATGGTTGCTTGGCATGGAGAAATTCTTCATTTTTCATTCCTACTTAGAGAATATGAAAGTCAATATAGCCACCTTCATTCTTAAATGGAAAGAAGATATTTGGTGGGAAGATGTGAAGAATGTCAAGAGTATTCAGGAGGAAGACATGATTTGGGTTGAGTTATAGAGACTCTTCAAGAAGAAGTAATTATCAAAGAGGTACTATGAAGACAAATCTAAGGCGTTTTGTGATTTTTAGATGGGTTCTATGATATATGATGAGTATACTAGAATATTCTTGGAGTTGTCGAGGTATGTGCCTTATCTCAGGGAAGAGAAGGATAAAATTCTGAGATTAATCAGTGGATTCCGAGCAACATATAGAGATAGGACTGAGTTTCATGAGCCTATATCATTGGAGGATTCCATCCACAAGTGTAAGAATTCTTATGAGTAGTCAAAGCACAAATTTGAGCCTAAGTGTGATTTCATGGAAATTAGAAAGTTAAAGGGAAATGGCCACCAAAGCAGGGAAGAACTCAATATGCAGGTGAGAAAGAAAATGTGGATCCTTACAAGAATTTTAATGCAGTGGAGAAGGGATATAGGTTTTATCCTAGAGAGCATCTTACTAGAGGCGATGGTAGAGAACCATTGCAGTGTTGGATATGAGGAAAATATCATCACAAGAGGGATTTTCCAATGTAACAGTGTAACACCCTCTTCCTACATATACCCAAGTAACCGACCAATCAGGGTAAACATGTGACAATAGGGTAATTTATGGGATTCAACCTCCTAGGTGACCTTAAGGAAGTTTAATCGACAAAAACACAATATATAAACTTTTACATCATCAATGACACCACCAGGAGTTAACCCACCCTTTGAGGCCTCTTACCCCTAGGTCTCGCTGACATTTTGACCCCCTTGGAGCCATAGCCATAGGCATAACACTGCATTTGAGGGGCTAAGATTCTATATTTGCAGCCATAATACTACATGCCAGTAGATAGGGCCCAAAATTCTTAGTTTTGTGCGTGTGGCTCCAAGATTCGAACCACCTATTTAGGCCCAAAGCCCAGGACATTTCCCAGAACTTCATGAAAAATTAAGGGATGATAAATAACAATAATAAAATTATACATGAGAAATCATATCAACATGAAACCATGTGTACCTCTCATATCCATGACATACATTTTGTCAAACATGTCACAAACATTGAATCTATAGGTGTGGACAACAAATTTAAGCATATGGGTCTCATACTTATCTCAGAATCACTAACAATCATTGCTACCTTAAATCATTAGCCACAATACAATATATTTGACCATAGATACATTTTTCATTCATTTACAAGTAAAAAAAATGGATATAATGATACATCATCACTGATAAAATACATGCGTAAAACCAACATAATAACAACAAAAATATAGTGGATACTACAGAAATAAAATCCAGATAAAAATGAATACATTTTCATACCAAATACAAAAGGAGTGAGCTCTTCATTACTAAATGTAAAAACCAACTGTAGATGGGACTTCCACATTCCAACCGACCATAGATTGGATGAGCCAAATCTCTCTTCATCCAATCACCCCCATGCCATATTCCAAGGATGAATGTGGGATCTCATCAAACACATCAATCACAATCGATCCAGGGCTTAGGAAAAACCACCTCAACCCTCAACCAGTGATTCCACCTCATGGTTGGACATCAGAACCATCACGAATTGGTCTCTATATAAGCTATTCAAAGGCTCCAGATTTTTTTTCCAACCAGGGCTACTAGGACTAGTAATTCAACTCAAACTGTTACAAGGATTCTAGAGTGTTCGTCCAACCAGAGCTTTTAGGACTAGTAACTCAACCCTAGTTATTTTCGGACTCTAGAGCATTTTTCCAACCAAGACTCCAGGACTAGTAACTCAACCCAAAATTTTTCCTTTGAGCTCCAGAGCATTTATCCAACCAAGGCATCTAGGAATAGTAAATCAACCCACATTTGTTCATGGGGCTCCAGAGTGTTTTTCCAACCGATGCTACATGAACTACTAACTCAACCCTCAACTAAAGGAATCATGAGAACCAACCAGAAAAAATCAATGGAAATAAACCCACAACACGATGATTATCCAAGAAATGGAAAGGCTTAGAAAATCCACATGCATACACCATGCATTCCAAAACTACTGAGGAAAACATATGTGTAACTCGGTACCTGCACTTAGAACCTGCTTTAGATGTTGATCCCAATGTCCTCTTGTGCTTTATTTCTCTTCCTTTTCCTTCTTGCTCCAAATCACCAAGTATCCACACTCTCCAATAGTGCTCCAAGAAAACTCCAAGTATCCAAGAGTATGAGAGAGAGAGAGAGACTAATGAGAGAGATCCAAAAATTCATGGACAAAATCCTATCAAATGATAATCAGAAGCCTTTTTATTAATGAGGCCTCTATTTTATTGATTTTCCATTATTTTTCTTGATTTTCCATTATTTTCCTTCATTTTCCTGCTCACATTGAACCTGTGACCTTTCACCTTCCTTTTCTCCTATTTTACATTATTTTCTTAAATAAAATTCCAATTAATGACTCATGCCTTTCCAAAGCCTTTGTCATTTCCTTTAGCCATAATAACTGAAATAAACACCTACTAGGATGTTTTTCCAACCATTTACCTTGGAATACATGTCCCATCAACCGTTGTCTTATATATTTATTACATGGATTTTTACCAGGGTTGTGATAGAACCCTCCTTCTTGGGGGAACACCTTCCTTGGTGTTCATTGACACCTACAAACCAGAAAACTACCAAAAAAAAGCATACTACTTATGGAGCTTTATAACATAGCTCGTTGCAATATTTACAATGAATAACTTGCTCGAAAGAAAAAATCAGCATGCCAACCATACCATGCATTCAAGCTTTATAACAAAGCTCATTGCAGTATTTACAATAACTACCACATTTGCTTCAACTAGAAAATAATCATATTATCTATGGAGCTTTATAAATCTAGCTTGATACAATATTTACAATAATATACACATATACACACATACACATTTACTCAACCAGAAAATATAAGGATATGATGCCCGTATCAACGGTAAGGGAATCAAGAGGCTCACACCTCCACCCTCAAAGTAATACCAAGATTCACCTCCTTCCTAGGAACTCTAACATCCACTGCCAATGTAAAATCTGCTTCCAATGTACAAAGCCACAATCCTCCGCCACTTGTCCTCTCAGTGAATAGTTACCAGCTCATTGTTATAGGGAACACTCCCAATATGCATCTAATTCCATATGGAAATGATAATGATTAAAACAAATCCATTCCCATAATTCCCTTTCTACTACAGTCCCTCAGGAAACCTGGTCACCTCTTTTTGTACAATCACAAACCTTCCAAGTTCCGTTGGCATCCCCATCTCGGGCAGTCCATCCCTTGGAAAACATTCCTCGAAACAGAAGGTCAAACAACCAAGGCATATACCAGCCTCAAAACCATTACACCGGTCATAGCATGCTCATGGAAATAAATGGACACTATTGGGTTCCAGTGTCCCACAATGGCCCTTCTCCTGAAGTGCTTTACCAGCATACTGCTACATGTTCCAAATCCTTTTGCTGATGCTACTTGTTCTTGCAATCAGTTCCAATTGCCCAACCAGGCATTTCCATGCTTTCTTGTACCAAGAAAATAATCCACATTAGACTAAAAAAATTGAAATAAACTCAAATCGTACCTCATTTGTGGTTCATCAATAAGGTACACTTGCAGTTCTGTTCACTTCCTGTCACAACAAGTCAAATTAGTTGTTCGATCAGATCATCATGTATAAACATATCACATGTAGCTAGCTCAAAACGTAACCATCATTGATTAAAATCATGAATGACATGAAATCATCATAAAAAAAATCATAAAATCACATGTAACCATCATAAGTCACAATAATAGATCATATGCATAACAAAACTTAAATAAAAAGTTGATTCTTATCCTTAATCAATCCTTACTTTTTCCTTTGTTCTTTCTATACACATAACGAATTAGTTGCCACACCTGGAAAGCACCCAATGCATTTTATTCTCTTCAATCACATACACATACACATAGTGTACATCACAACACATACACCAACATATAACATACAACATCATACAATACATACACCCATACTTAGTATACAACACAACACAATACATACATCTACATCTTGTGTACAACACAATACAATACATACACATACATACGGTGTACAACACACCACACATGTACATGTACATATGGTGTACAATACATAGTACTACATGCCTGCAACACAACATGTGTGACATGCACACAATACCACATCTATACCAATACCATATGCACAAGATGTACACAGTACCACCGGTACACAACACTATGTGCACAACGTGTGGATAACACCACCTGCACAACATGTACACCACGCCAAATGTAAACAGCACCACATGTACAATTTGTACAAAATACCGCATGTACACATCACCACAGACATGACATGTACACAACACCACATGTAAAATATGCCACATGGACGACATGTACACCACACCACCTCCACACAACACCACATGTACAACATGTACGAAGCACCACATGCACACAACACCATGCATCAAATCATGCACACCACACCATATGTACAACACACACATAACACGATATGTACATAAAATTGCATATACAACATGTACATAGCACCATATGTACACAACACCACATATCCAACATGTGCATAGCACCATATGCACACAACACCATATATCCAACGTGTGCACATTACATTATGTACACAACACCACATATCCAACACGTACATAGAACCATTTATACCAAGCACTGCATATGTAATATACATACAACACCATATATACAACAGACATACAACATCATATATACACAATACTATACAGGTTACATGTACACATCACCATAGGTACAATCACTAAATATATAATATGTGCAACATATACACAACAGTATTACTACACATCCATAGACCAGACATTCAGCCCACAACCAATGCAACTAATTTTAATATTCTTACCTTCATCTTCCCTTACTCATGAAATGAGTTTCATCCATGTCTTTCATTACATGTTGGTTATTTCACAGTGCTTCCCGAGCTCCATCAACTTTCCTCTTTCCCAACCGATTCCCAAGACTCTAAAAATGTAAAAGAGAAGGACAAGAACAACAAAAAACAAGAATAAAACCATGAAAACCAATATCAATATGACACCATAACCAAAGTGGAATAGTTATTCACCAGACATAAACAAGACCGCAAATCAAGATCAACAAAACAAAAAAGACAAAAAGCACAAGACTAGCAACAAACACCATGAATCAATCCCCATAGTTCCCAATACTTCGAAAGGAAATATAAGCCTAAGCCTTATTCAATATTTCATGGAAATCTCTTTCCATGCCATCCCTTCCATCATACTTCCATAAACACATAACTATCAACACATAAATAAATGTACAACATGTTATTTACCTTACCTTGTTGTGCCAAGCACACTGACCTAGAACTAAACAAACATGTCAACCATATGTACCAAACATAAAGACAACATATCTATAAATTTGAAATCAAATTTTAGGAAGACAAACAACCATGCCATAATCAACAATCAATTCACATTCAACAGTCATAATACATAATGATACAACTATCAACTACTTACACTCAAGTACATATGAACTGGATTAAGGCATACATGCTATTACAACTATCTTAAAACAAGATCATTACTTCACGCAAACTTATATAATCATGCTCATATCATGTGATTAATCAAACATTCAATGATAAATAGATGACATAATAGACACCAACACTCAAACACCAAATAGATGACATAATCAAACATTCAAGTACAAAGTAGAGGACATAAGCAAGCTCATACCTTAATGTATCTTAGGGGAGGCTATCTTGTCTACACAATAAATATAGTTAGCATGATATAACTTCACAACATATCAACTCAAACACAAATAAGATCATGATATCCATAACAATAAATAATTAACATGTTCACATAATAGGCTCATAAAAAATTTTCATTCATGCATACAATCACATATGCACATTCAGTCTAGACATAACACAACACACTATCATAATTAGGTCAACTCATGCCTGAATGTCATAAACCTAACCATCAAGTCACTATAATGTAACAACAACAAGATATATATCATTATTATCAACAACATGTAACCTAATATTCAAGATAACTATCATACAAAATCAACACGTTAACCCATAACATGCTCATCAACAACATATAATTTATCTAACATAAACAAAAATAACAATGCATACCACCATAGGTTTCTATCATTCATGTCTATCTGACACATGTAAATATAACCACACTAATTAACTATCATATATAATGTATGTAACCATAACATCAATGGAATGAAAGGAATATTCATAACCATAATGCATATGACTACACTGGTCAACTAGCATTTATCACATATGTAACCATAATAATAATAGAATGAAAAACATATAAGTAACCCTAATGCTTACAACACGCATGAATCACATATCTGCATGCCAAACATACACACTTGTATGACAATATTATCTTACCCCACAGTCCATTTTTGCAACTTTACTTTAATAATTTGCATCTCCTACTCATTCTCAACCAACACGTTAGCATCATAACATACCAAATCATCATGATGACCTACTTGCATACAATGACCTTATACACAACAACCTTCGCCAAATCAATGCAAACTTGAACATATGCACCCACTTTACATGCATAACCCATCATGAACAACCAATGCATTTCCCACATATAGCATTACATAAGAAAGCATATAGAGACAACCCACGAGCATGACTAATATTTGACATAGGATAAACAAGCAATGTATGTACAATATGTGACAATATGTAAGTAAGCATGCACAGACAATACATAAGCGTTAAAAACACATAACTAGACATACACTCATGAAAACATGTTGAAAACAACACCATCAACACTTCCATGGTGACAGCACTGGCACCATGGCCAACACAACATAGATGTAACAAGCACATATAGACCACAAGCATACTAAAAAAATATGAAACCAACATAAATGCATGACCAACACACTACCCATATAGTCTAAGGGTTGAACCATGCTCTGATACCACTATGTGGTCTTAGATACCACCCAAAAAGAATTAGAACTAGACATCATCCAAAGAGAATGAAAACTAGACACTGCCCAAGGAGAGCGCCATGCTTTGATACCACTCTATGGTATCAAATATCACACAAAGAGAATAGTAACCAAACACCACCCAACGAGATCACAACCATGCTTTGATACCACTATTTAACAACCTCTTCCCACATATACCCAAGTAACCGACCAACTGGGATAAACATGTGACGAGAGGTTACTATATTGGATTCAACCTCCTAGGTGACCTTAAGGAAGTGTAACTAAAGGAAACACAACATACAAACCATGTACCTCATCAATTACACTCCTAGGAGCTAACCCAACCTTTTAGGCCTCTTACCCATGACTCGCACTGACATTTTGATCCCCTTGGAGCCATAGTCGCAGGCATAACACTGCATTTCAGGGGATAGGAGGCTATAGCTAGAGGCATAACACTGTATGTTTGTAGCCATGGCCCCAAACGCTTAGTTTTATGCCCGAGGCTCCAGGATTTGAGCCACCTTTTAAGGCCCAGAGCCCAGGTCACTTCCCATAACTTCATGAAAACTTAAGGGATGATAAATAAAAATAGGACAATTATATAGAAGAAATCACATCAATAAGAACTCATTTGGACCCCTCCTATCCATGACAGTAATTTTGTCAAACATGTCATAAACATTGAATCTACAGGTGTGGACAACAGATTTAAGCATAGGAGTCTCATGCTTATCTGAGAATTGCTAAGAATCATTTCTTCCTTACA